>JADZMA010000475.1:0-34363 GCA_020796225.1 Arion vulgaris
AAAGAATGAAATAAAACCCAACCACCAATAACAGATAAAAAAAAAGATCAAACTAGGCAAAGGAAGACCAAGAAAGATGATAGACAATATAAAGACCACACTACAAAACACGGATACAATACAACAAGGGCGACTCTCTAGCCCTAGAACCAAATTAAGCTCCCATCCCTACCTTAACGGCAAGAGTGGAAACAACTACATCTTCCACCTGGGAATAAAACAGACAATAGACAATAGACAACTATATTTCCTGTTGAAGACTAGACCAGTTTTTCATACATTCTAGTTTTCTTATACTTCTTCTTCCTCGATCGCCCCACAACGACCACTTGTAAACCATTCTGTGTCATGTGTATGTGATCTGAGCCTAAGAGCGATTGAACGTTGTGCCATTTAAAAGGCTTTTAATTTCCGAAAGATTGACTTATTCCCGGGGTTTTTACCATCGGATCGGTCCTCTCTCGCAGTTGGCAATCACCTGCCGAGAGTATTGCAAGGATAAACCCACCAGCTCCAGCAATAATCCTAGGGTCACTGACTCGTGAACAAAACGGCGCGGTCCGGATTCGAACCTACGACTTCGGCTCCAAGGCAAGTGCTTAACCATTTAGCCACAGAGACCCCGTTGTGCCATTTATGCCCCCAAGTAAAGCCAGCAAACCCTATTTCAGGACGCTTTTTATTTACTAGGGTAGTTTCCCTTTAGGTCCTACATCATTCCTTTGACGACATGCCATGTAGTCTAAGTGGTGCTATTCTTTGCTTCCACTGGACTTGATACAGCCGGGCGTAATTTTTCTTATACAAATTGATGAATCCGTTTTGTAACACAAAATGTATAATCCTACCACTTCCTTTTTTTTTTTTTTTTCCGTCTGCTTTTAACTCAGACGAAGTTTCATCTCTGAAACTGATTTTTGCGTGAAAATCTGTTTTCAATTTCTTATGACAGCAGGTACATTGTAAATTATTTTACACTGGCAGCCGTTTCCCCAATGTACTCGTAATTATATTCCCCATACAGGCAGATTTTCTGACTTCAGGGTATTTTACGTTATCGTCCTGAGTAAGACCAGGGGGCTGAACAAATGCCGGACAGTAGGTTGCCCGAGCTATGAGGCGTCTCCGCCACGGCCGAGACTATCAACTACTCTAGGCAGTCCCCCCACACTTCTATATTCACAGATCTATTTTAAAATAATGACACAAGCCAGTGCAAATGTCGCAGCTATTGATTAATATCTTTTTTAAACGCTTTGCTAATTTGTGTTATTTTTGTTCCTCTCTGAGACATTTTGAAAATCAGATCAAGAATATGAACAATTGTTGACGTGTGGAGTTCTAGATAGATCAGGGGTTTTTTTTTCCCTTTAAGGTTGTGAAAAGGGGCTGATATTATTGATTTCAGTGAGGGTAGATTTTACTCTGATTGATGATTCTTTTTGTCGTCGTTCGCCTGCTTGAATTCGGTGTTAGCCATGACGCCCGTATGGCGCTTCTAACTGATTTTTGCGTAAAACCTGGGTTCACCATTTGACTGGGGTGCCCCGCCACAGGAGGGTCTTGCCGACGTCAGAGGTTATTGATTGATTAATTGCCCGTGAGCCCGGGGCCCCAAGGGAAGCAAATAATAGTACCATGCGACCTACAAGACATGTTGCAAAAGGCGCGTGATGTAGAACTAGAAGCTACCTAATAAATAAAAGCATACAGAAAACGGATTACTGGTCTATGTGAGGCGCACAACTGGCAAACGTACAACTCTCTAGGTTCAGATCACATACAAATCACAGAGTGATTGACAAGTTGTCAATGCGGGGCCTTCGAAGAAGAAGATTGATTGATTGAACAATCATTATTCACTTCGGTGAGTAAACATGTGTGCTGATCTCTTTCTTACACAGGAAGATCTTAGCAGTGCACGAACTCTGCAGCACCGGCGAGGGTCCCTTATTTAATTTTGAAGACGATAAAAATATTTTTTTTTTGAAATTTGGCTTTTAATCTTTCTAATGAATTTTACCCGGGAAGCGGCTTTCCAGCCTGTTCTTCTCGATTTGAACTGCCAAGGCTCTTTACCTGCTCAGCTTAACACGGAACCGTAACTAAACAGATATAGATAGTAAATGTGATGGTACCATTGATTTCAATAAAAGAATATTTTACTAAGATTAGATGGTTAGTGTGATAGCATCATTGATTTTAAAAAGTAATATTTTACTAAAGACATAGATAGTTAAGTGTGATGGTACATTGATTTCAATAAAAGAATATTTTACTAACGATATAGAAAGTAAATGTGATGGCACCATTGATTTTAAAAAAAGTAATATTTTACTAAAGAATAGAAGTTATGTGATGCACATGATTTCAATCATATAGTATTTCACATAATTATCTATCTGAAACGTTCATTTCATTAGAATTTTACTATTATTCAAAGTTCTGTCACTTATTTCTCATGACTAATAGTTCAGAAAATATTCTCTGATGAGTAAGAAGTTCATTATTTATTTTTTCTTATTTATTCAAATTGGTCTACTCGGATTGCAAAGTAGAACAATATGAACTGAATGAGTCGAAACCCGAATGTTGTCATTATTAGGAATGAGAGAGTTCAGAGTTCGTTTAAAGTAGTTTTATTGTTGCCAATATCTTTTAATAAAGGCTTCAATCATTTAGTCACGATCAGCTGGACACTGTAGTTCGATCTTAGCCGGCAAAGGTCAGAGGAAGTTCATTACACCCTAGAGCAGTGGTTCCTAAACTATGCATTACTGAGGACCCTTATTTTCAATATATTTTGCTATCTCAGACCACACATGTTTATATAGAAAATCTTCCAGTGATGGAGTTATTAGTATGTTAATACCAACAGTCAAACTGGCTCCATTTTCTCAGACTACGGGAAATCCTTCAAATGATCGTTTATTCTTTGTCCTGTCAGACATTAATTAAGACTCTAGTCTGATCCGAGTTCTTTAATTTTGCAGCAGAACTAGTTTACCACTGATTTTATAAATGTTTTTGAAATTTATTTTTTTGTTTGAAATGTCAAAGATCATAATATTTTTAAAGCGTTGAGAACACCCTGTGAGTACTCAAGGACACCTGGTTGGGTGTACGCGACACCAGTTTGTGCAACGCTTCCTGGAGCACTTATTGTCAACATGAGGGTGCATAGTTCTGGTAGGCATGAGGTATTGTCAGGAGATGCGTGAAAATGTTATGAAAATGTAGTGGATTTGTGGTTTTTTTAATTGTTATACTAACTTGTTTTTCCAGTTATAATACTTATTTCATTCTTTCTTCTTCAAACGTCGCTATCAATCATTTACAACTACTTTGTGAGATTTGTTTGTGATTCAGCCAAAGAACGATTTTACGTTGTGCCAGTTATGCGCCATAAGTAGGTCAGCACATCCGATTTATGAGACGCTTTTTTATTTACTACGGTAGCTTCCTAGGTCCTTACACCAAATGCCCTTACGACGATGCCTTGCAGGTCGGTGGTACTATTCTGCTTCCTGAGGGCCCCGGCAACACACCGGCGCATTATTTCATTAAAACTGTAAGTTTATCATTGCGTATAAAAATAATCACAAATAATCATTACTGATTCTGGTCCAGGTTTGCATTTTTCTCTATTCTTTTCTTGAAAGATTAGTTTAGTTTTTTTAATGTTTACATTTTCACTAGTAATGTTATTGTATTTATGAACAGTGTCGTTATTTTTTTATTTTTTTCCGATTCAGGAAGCATTTGAGCTTTTCAGCTCTTCGGCTCGGTGCCATGGACATCGTAGCCCTTCGGTTCGCTGCCACGAACACCGTAAATCTGGGGAATCTGTGGCTTTTTCTGTTTACCTCGCGGAATTGAACCCGCACACGCAGAGGATAGTCACCCGTAGTCCAACGCGCTACGAACACGCTAGGCAGACGGCAACGCTATTAAGCACAGAGAAAAAAACATCTCATGTTCTCATTTGGAAATTTTTAATTCGGATAAGGCAAAAGTACGATGTGCCAGCGGAGGCGCGGGACACTTGCCTAATCTTTATGGGGAAAGTACCATTGAAAAATGTTGAGAACCACAGCCAGAGCGGAACCTGATGTATTTGTTTACATAATTATAATTTCGTTATTTTTTTAAATTTTGCAGTGTCATATTTCTTGCATATTAATTGTTCATGAATATCGACTTTTCTTGTCGATTTTCATCGATTTTTACACTTTCACTGCGTAATTTTGTTTAGCCTCCGGCGGCTCTCGCGGGAGCAAAGAACAGTAACATTGCGATATATGCCATATGTTGTAAGAGGTAACCCTGGTAAGAGGAAGTTTAGGAAGACACTCTAGTAAATAAAAAGCGCCGAGAATCCGGATGTTAAGCATTTAGACGCATAACTGTGGCAAAGTACACTGCTCTAAGGCTCGATCACATACAAGTCACAAAGAGTAAGTTAACAAGTGGTCGATATATAACATTTAAAGAAGAATCAGAATTTGTGCTCTGAACGCATTTATATTGCAATGTATACCGAAATAGTCAGTATTTTAGCCTTGTATCTTTCTCTAACAACATTAACAGCCCGCCTGCCCAGAGTGTACGTGTAGCGTGTTGGACAAAACGGTGACAAGCCTCTATGAGTGCTGGTTCAATTCCGCGGGCTGGCAGAAAAAAACACAGGTTTTCCAGATTTACGGTGTTTCGTGGCACCGAACCGAAAGGTTACGATGTCCATGGCACTGAGCTGAAGAGAGCTTGGTAAGCTCAAGTGCTTCTAATTGAAAAATTAGCGAGCCAATATAATGACTCAGGTGGGTGGAAGGTGTTAACTACTTATAGTTGTTGCTGCTTTTTTATGATTGCAACTTGTCTACGGAACCTTTGAATTTACCATCCCATCTCTGGCAGGACTTTTTTTTTTTTTTTTTTTTACTACTTGCCTCAAACATGAAAACAAACTTTGGAATCAGTCTTTGTGATGAAATTGTTAACAGCTTGTCTTGAGTTCTAAAACTAGTAAGTCTGAATCCGATCTGATTCCTTCCGAAGATCTCTTATCTCTCTCTATTGGATCACTGCCTCAGACCGATACCAGATCTCCCATAAATTCTATTCATGTGTGGAAATCTGATTCATGCAGCCTTAGCATTGTGTGTTTTACGCCGACATCTTCAGCACCATTTGGAGCTCTGGTGCTTATCCTTCGGTGATGTGTCCGGTTTCGGCTAGCGTTTACTCGGTTCGCTCTCCGTTCTGTAGCCATCTATGATTTTTGGCAGTGGGGTAGCTAGCCCCACGACCTCAACCTCCCCAGCTGCCTTCATGACATGCATGGCAGGTAACAGTGATTCTATTATTTTACACACCACTTAGCTCCGGTAACCACTGGGCGAGATTCCCTTATGATTGTTGATGGAGCTACGTAGTTCGTGATGTCTTGAAATGCTGACTATCGGCAGGTGATGTGGATATTTCATGGAGAAGGTCCGAGCCAGATATAAACACCATGTGCAATGAAGTCAATGCTTGACCTTTAAAGGCAATTAAAACTAACTCAATTCTGCAACCTTCCTAATAATAATTCTTTTCCCAACCACACACACACACCCATAGCCTAGTTCCATCATTGTTTTATCTTGTCTTATCCACATGTATCGTGAAGCGCTGTGGGGAGTTTCCAGTTTTCATCATGTGTCAGGTGTGTTGTATTCAGTTGTTAGTCCGTGATGTCGTAGGACGTCTGTTGTATTATCTATCCATCAGATTCCTGGTCTTCTGGCGATTCGCGTCTGGGTTGCCGGTTGTTATATGGGTACGATGCGGTAATAGATCTGGTTTCATTCTCATTAGGTGGCCGGGAACCATTTATTTGATGTCTTAATAGGCTGTAAACATGGTGTAATTCCAACGACATTTCTAATATTCTCATTTCTCAATCTATTCCATCTGGTAAAATTGACGACTTTTCTTAATTAAACAGTTCATTTCGATCATTGTGATATTTCTCTCTTGGGATTTAGTTTGGGATCATTTTTGACATTGATAATGTAAAGAGTTCAAATATACAATTTATCAGGTTGTCACTCGACTACCATTTCTATGTTTGGGTGTTTGAGCAGTGAGGGAGAGGAAAAACAGTTGGTATGTCACTGCATTTATGACCTTTAAGCATCTCAGTCTAATCATTAATTGTGTATGTTATGTAAACAACCACAAGTAGTTTGACAATGGAGGTAGGGTCGGTTACAGAGGCGTTGAAATGGTTGGCATCTCATAACTACTCTCGTGTTTTCAAACTCAGTGAATACTTCCAGAGCATGATTCGTAAAGTCGAATCAGGAATGGCGGACGAAACTGGGTTGAGGTACTGGTACCGACAGTGATCAGAGCAATCACTCTTCATATTTTTGGTCCTGAGCACGCAGGATCGCACGAACGAATTGATAGGATTGGCTGGCTTACAATATCAGATGGAGCGTAATGGACCTGAATGACATTCTTAACGCATTGAGAGAGTCTTTCCGAATACAGGAGTTTTAGAGTTGCGGAATCTCAGTCGCTGATCAGATTGAGAGAGATGAGTGTCGATTTTGGTACAGCCTAGCAAGAACGACATACCAAATATGCTGGTTAAGAGATTGATTAATCAACATTGAACTGGCGTGTTGGGTCCCTGGACGCTGCATGATTGTTGAAGCGAAGATCGGAGGACCCATGGACGTGTCCGGACTGCTATGATGATAGTCCTTATATAAACGATAACCGATATTTTTTTTAATGTATATCACAGATTACAATTACTACGTTTTGGTTTCGCATTGTCCCTGCTTCACATCCAGCAAAACAATATTGATTGTCCACAACTCAGTCCTACTCATTACAATTTATATTGCAAGCATGAGTATCTTATTTGTTGCGTTTTGTTGTTGTTTTTTTCTTTTTCAACGTAGTCTATTCTGCATTGCACAATTCAGTACTTTATTCCTGTTATAAATCCTGTCTTATTTCATTCGATTTGACAAGTAATTGACTATGTTTAGGTTTCTCAATATGATTTCTATTTTCATCTCAAATATTTTAAGTTTTCTTTTTGTTACATGACCTTTGTTTGTTTTCCAAATTTTTTAATTCTTTTTTATATTTTGCCTGCCCGTTATTAATTCAGGTGTATTCATGGAGTTGTGTATTTTTGTGGGTTTTTTTTATCCAGAAGCACTTGAGTTTTTCTCGGCTCGGTGTCATGGACATCGTAACCTTCGGTTCAATGCCACGAACACCGTAAATCTGTGGAACCTGTGGCTTTTTCTGCCAGCCCGGGGAATTGAACCCACACTCACAGAGGGTTGGGTCACCCGTAGTCCAACGCGCTACGAACACGCTGGGCAGACGGGCACGGAGTTGTGTACAACCCACGGTAAGGCTACACTATTGCCCGTCGGGTATAAAAGAAAAATCCTAACTGTAGCAGTTTCTGCGGAGACTGGACTAGCCATGCAGCCATTACATTCCTCAGTTTCTCGACCCACCTGTTCTACTTTCTTCTCTTCCGCCATTTACTTTCGTAGAAGCGTATTGGGAGGAGATAGGATGTAGTATCCAGGTGTGTGCTTGTTCTAATGCACTTGTACGCTGTTATTTATTTAATCACCTACATCGCCGTAAAAAGGCGGTACTACAGTCTGTACCCGATTACGTTATGCCCGTGCAAAGCCCAGCGTGTTCGTATGCTGCTGGACTACGGGGTGACTAGTCCTCTGTAAGTGCGGGTTCAACTCCGCGGACTGGTAGAAAAACTACAGGTTCTCCAGATTTACGGTGTTTGTGGCACCGAGCCGAAGCGTTACGATGTCCATGACACCGAGCCGAAGAGCTTTCAGCTCATGCCGGATCGGAAAAAACACGACATGTTATTGTTTATATGGTGCCTCTGATTGATTTTTTAAAAAAGACTTGTTTTCAATATAAACATTGTCACTCGTCATTCAGGCAATGCTTACTACGACTTCAGAGGTACTTGTACTTATATCCCTATGTAAAGCGATCAGGTTTTTAGTCCAGCCATGCACCGTGTGCACAGCGAGAATTTTTACCCTGGTACTGAGGTGACTATAGCAGTCTGTTACCAACTTCACTAACGGTGATCTCCTGTTTTTCCATTAATGAAAATTGTCGCATATCCTTTACAAGACGTCGCCACAACCAGTAAATGGTTTGTTGATTTTTCTTAAGCAATTACCTAAACGTTCAGTAGCTTGTCTTTGCTTTCGAACTTTGAGGACTATTTTTACCGTTCGTAAAAATCCAGCAACAAATTCTGATTCCAAATTGCTGAATCGCTGAGTTTGAGCTAGGTACTCTTGGGTTGTAATTTTAGCAACTCACTGGCTAAGGCACAGACTTGTCACACAAATTAAAGGAAAGTATTATTGATTGCTATGTTGATAATATTTTCATTGATTGATTATTATTTGATTGATAGGTCTACCATATTTGCCTTGAGGGGGTTTCTGTGGCTAAGTGGTTAAGCCATTTGCCTTGAGGGGGTTTCTGTGGCTAAGTGGTTGCTTCATTTGCCTTGAGGGGGTTTCGTAATAAGTGGTTGCCTACTTGCCTTGAGGGCTCTGGGGCCATGGTTGCCTACTTGCCTTGAGAGGGTTTCTGTGGCTGCGGTTGCTTCATTTGCCCTGAGGGGTTTCTGTGGCTAAGGGTTGCCTACCTGGCCTTGAGGGGGTTTTCCTGTGGCTAAGGGCTAAGCCATTTGCCTTGAGGGGGGTTTCTGTGGCTATGGTTGCTCATTTGCCTTGGGAGGGGGCTTGCATAAGGGTTAAGCCATTTGCCTTGAGGGGGTTTCTGTGGCTAAGTGGTTAAGCCATTTGCCTTGAGGGGGTTTCTGTGGCTAAGGGTTGGTTTACTTGCCTTGAGGGGGTTCTGGGGGCTGGGCGGTTGCTTCATTTGTCTTGAGGGGTTTCTGTGGCTGGCGGCTGCCTATCTGCCTGAGGGGGTTTCGTGGCTGGCGGCTGCCTATTTGCCTTGAGGGGCTCTGTGGCCAAGGGCCAAGCCATTTGGTCTTTGGGAGGGGGCCTCTGTGCATGTATGGTTGCTCACTTGCCTTGAGGGGGCTCTGTGGCTAAGTGGTTAAGTCATTTGCCTTGAGTGGGTTTCTGTGGCTAAGTGGTTAAGCCATTTGCTTGAGGGGGTTTCTGTGGCTACAAGGTTTACCTGTCTTGAGTGGGGGTTTCTGTGGCCAAGTGGTTAAGCCTACCTACTGAGGCTCTCAGGCTGGGGCTGGTTGCTTCATTTGGCCTTGGTGGGGGTTTCTGTATAAGTGGTTAAGCCATTTGCCTTGTGAGTTGAAGTTTGTGGATTCGAGTGCGACTGCGCCGTTCTGTTCATGAGTGAAGTTTCTTCCAGAGAACCCTAGGATTGTTACCGGAGCCATGAGTTCGTGCTTTGTGCAATACTCGGCAGGTGGTGTGCCATTTTTGCTGGAGAGGACGAGCCATATGTGCAAACCTGGTGCAATGAAGTCAATCCTTCGGCTTAAAACCCTTTTTAATCCATATTTGCCTTCCGTTGATCGCCATCCGCGTCCTGTCTTTTCTTCATCACTATCAAGGTGCGTATCCTTTATAGGACGTTGCCCCTTTGCATCACATCTGGAAATTTACTGTCTCTAGCCAGTTCACCCACTTCGTCGATGGTAACGTTCATGGTTTCTTTAATATCTTGTATCCATCTTCTTATTGGTCTGCCTTCTGCATCCGGGACCCTGCCTTCTAATGTTATCTTTTCTTACACAGACAGAAAGATTCAGTGGCAGTGCGCGTACTCCGTAGCGCCGATACTTTTCCCCGATGCACTTTTGAGAATGTGGAATTTTTGTTGAAATTTAAATTCTTATTAATGATTTTCCAGCACGGATCTTTGTTTAATTTTGTTGATATCACGAATTCAATGAGGTTTCTAGTAGCAAGTGGTTGCATTGCGTTTGATGAACTTGGGCTTGAATCTGGGCCGCGTCGTTTCTTTCGTGCGTTGTTTTCCAGATACCCAGAATGTTGCTGGAGTTAAGAAGCTCATGTTTTGTGCAATACCTTCGGCAGATGGAAAGTTACTTCTGCAGAGAGGACCGAGCCACATGGGGCAAAACCCGGTGCAATAAAGTCATCCTTCGGCTTAAGACCTTAGACAAAATCCATGATTCTTTACTTACTAAAAATTGAACACGAAATCTACATTCTATCGTCCATCTCCGATAATACGGGAAACTTGATCCCACCTACATTGAGATCATGGATCACTGGAAAGCAGCAGGTCGCTTTTTCCAAGTGGGAACGAACCAAGCACATTTGAAGCAATATGCAGACACCTTTACCTCTCATCACAAAAATATCAAACGGTAGGGCACGTATTCAATCAGAAAAATAAAACAATCAACTTTCCGCCTGCATAGCTCTAATTGTATCCAGCCTGAGAGAATTTGATTCCACCATATCTGCATTCAAGCTTCATTCAGGCATTAAGTTTCATTTCAAAACAAAAGATTGAAGAAAACAATGGGTTCTATTCTTTAGGAAGCTAATTTATAAATACAATTTTTGGAAAAATGATTACGCTATGTTTAACAGAACACGAAACCCTATATATATATTCAAATAGATTTCAGCTGTGTAAATTGCACACCGTTGGCGGCTGTTAATTATAAGTATTCCCAAGTTGGGCTTCTTTTGGTGCACATGAGTGAGTTGGCTGGATTTAGAAAAACGTCTCGACTGGAAGCAGGAATCGTGTATATATATTTTCCTTAACGTGCCCACTCGATTGAACTTTGGGAATAATCTTCTAATAGAAATTACTTAGTAGTCAAAGTTCACTGATTTTCTAACAGTATTCTACACTGCTGCCTTATATTATTCTATTCTAACGCTTTGATCTTATATAAATTACTAACGGATGAGGATTCTCTGATCTTCGTTTTAAGAGATTAGAAATAAAATTATCAGAGCTCTCTGTGGTGTAGGAGGTAGCAGCCTGCCCTCCTGCCAAAGGTATCAGGTTCTTTCCTCGTGAGACTTCTGGATATTTTTCCAGAGATCTCTGATCCCTCATCGAGATCCTAGTCATATCAGAAAGTCCTCTGTGAGTGTGGGTTCAATTCCGCGGGCTGGCAGAAAAGCCAAAAGTTTCCAGATTTACGGTGTTCGTGGCACCAAACCGGAAGGGTTACGATGTCCATGACACTGAGCCGAAGATGAGCTGAAAGCTCAAGTGCTTCTGATCGGAAAATAATTTTTAAATCAGAGACGGATGATAAAACGTAGGTCCCGTATTCAATACGAGCACGTAAAAGAAGGCTTGGCAGTTCAAAATTCGAGAAGAGCAGGTTGAAAGCCGTTGACTGGGAAAATCCACAAGAAAATAGATTTAAATTACAATTCCTACAACAATATCTTCGCCATCTTCAAAATGACATCGGGAACCGCCGGTGCCAGCAATTCAGTACGTAGCTACGACCTTCCTTTGTAAGAAAGAGATCACCGAAGCACAGTGTTACTTCACCGAAGTGCAATGATGATGGTCCCATAAATCAATCAATCAATCAATCAATCAACTACATTTTCCCGAACTGCACGTTTTCGTTTCATCTGCGACAGTCCACAAACGTTGGTTCTGTAACCTCAGAAGCATGTTTAAGCCCATACTAGTTTTCTAAAGGTCATTGGTTTTGACCCAATATTCTTCACGAGTGCATTTTGTAAAAGCCCATAGGATTTCCTTAAGCGGAGCTACGGAGTTTATCCAATATGGCTCAGTCCTCTGTGCAGAAATGACACGCCACCTGTCGAGACTTTTACACAAAGCAGGAACTTCGTAATCCTAGCACAACTTAAGCGGCCCTGGGAAAAAAATGGACTTATGAACAAAACGGCGCTGTCCGGATTCCATCCTAATGACTTTAGGAACGTAAATGAAGGGCTTAACTACCTAACCACAGAGATCACCGATAGAGAGAGAGAGAGAGAGAGAGAGAGAGAGAGAGAGAGAGAAATGCTAGAGCTAAACCGAGTATGGACACTTCTCAACCTAACAAGGAGTCTTGTTCTGAATTATATCAAACTTACTGACCAACAAAAATAAATAATACAAATACCTTATTATCTGACATCTTGAACTTGACCTTTCACTGTCCAAGATGCAAGTCTGCTGGAGAACACTGTAACATTTAAAGCAGGAGACAACCTTTTTCTTGATCTAACGACATGAAGCAGAGCATGCAACTGATAACATGTTGTGCTAAAAACACCATGTTAATTAGTCTCTTCCCTCGTATGCTGTCTGGGCTAAAAGGCAACAGAGAATGGTAACACTATGACCACAAGGCATGTTGAAAGAAGCAAATGGAGGTATGACTCAGGGCTACCCTACTAAATAAAGTGAGATGAGAATAAGGAAGTTTTTTGGCAAGAACCACAGAGAAGCAACGGAAGTAACGAATATGATCATCAAATAAACAGTGCAGGTATTAAGAGCCTGGAAAAAAATAACAAAAATGGCTGAGGAATCGGATTGCTGACCTACCTGCAGTCCCATAACTGGCACAACGAACGATCAAGCTACAGCTCTAATCACATACAAACACACAGATTGGTTTAACAAGCGGTCGATATGGCTCCTTTTGAAGAAGAAGAAGAAGAAGAAGGATAATTTCTTATTTAATCATAATATGTTTGATGCAAACTTAATTACACATAATACCAACACATTAATTTATCGAAGGAATGATACTTAATATATTATGAGAGTAACAAAAACGCAGTCGTAAAATAACTACATGTCAACTGCGATAACAATCGAAAAGTTACTAACAACAGCAAAAGTTACTATCAACACCAGAAAAGTTACTAACAACACCAGGGAAGTTACTAACAACACTAGAAAAGCTAATAACAGCAGAAAAGTTACTAACAACACCAGAAAAGTTACAATAACACCAGAAAAGTTACTAACAACACCAGAAAGCATAACAACACCTGGTAAAAGTCACCAAAATCAGCATAAGAAAAAAGTTGGGAAAGAATCTTGTTTGAGTTACAGTGAGAAACAAAGAATGAAGTGGTTCGGCCATGAATGCAACAAAACTCCATTGTATACATAGTCTTCTACAACAGAACATCAGGAAAGAAGGCGAGAGGAAGACCATGATAAATATGGTTAGATGATAGAACAGAATCTTTGCCAAGAAGTAAAGATTAATATCACCTGAGCCACTAAAATAAAGTGCAAGACAAAAACCACAAACTCAGTAATAACCTGTTTAGATACTGACAAAAGAAGAAAGAAGACAGTAACTAAGCTGAAAAAAATCAAATTAAATTATAAATATTTACCTACATAGCGTTTTGTTATTATTATGTTCTTTAAAATTAACATAGTTTGCAATTTGGTGTTTATTGATATAAAAATACAAAGTGATAAAAATTAATATATTCCTGAGTGTTTTTATTCAATTCAAATATTATCTTTGATATTGTACCTATTTGTGAGCTAACCATTCCAGACGACTCATTAGTTAGAAGATTCTACACAAAAATTGTTCACTTGAGTTCAAATTTATGAAAGTGTTTACTCATAACAAATATTACTCCTTTTTAGTGTGTTTCTTACTACACTGACCTCTGTGTGTGTGAGCTACAAAAGACAGTGAAGTTCATACAAGAGACAACATTGAATATATAGACATATTTCAAGCGAACGAAAGGAAGAAAGGAAGTGTGTTTCTTGTCAACTGTAGTGAAAGGAACTTATTCCGTGCATTTGAAATTGACATAAATCCTTGTTTCCCTCCCCCACCTTTTCACCCTCCTAACGCCCTCCCTATCTGTCCTTTTGATGAGAGCAATGTAAAAGGTACAAAACTGTTAAGATTGATTTCTTACTGCTACCTCTATATCATCAAAGTTACTATCGTCACCACTGCCCAATGAAACTAATATTGTCACATTCCTATACTGCTAGCATTCCTATATCATCAAAGTTACCATCGTCACAACTGCCCAATGAAATGGAGTATTGTCACATTCCTATACTGCTAGGCTTTATATCATCAAAGTTACCATCGTCGCCACTGCCCAATGAAACTTATATTGATTGTCACATTCCTATACTGTTACCTTTATATCATCAAAGTTACCATCGTCGTCACTGCCCAATGAAACTTATATTGTCACATTTCCATACCGCCGCTTATATCATCGCTACCATCGTCACCACTGCTCAATGAAACTTATTGTCACATTCTATACTGCTAGCTTTATATCAAAGTTACCATCGTCACCACTGCCCAATGAAATTATATTGTCACATTCTATACTGCTAGCTTTATATCATCGCTACCATCGTCGCTACTGCCCAATGAACTTATATTGATTGTCACATTCCTATACTGTTACCTTTATATCATCAAAGTTACCATCGTCGTCACTGCCCAATGAAACTTATATTGTCACATTCCTATACTGCTAGCTTTATATCATCAAAGTTACCATCGTCACCACTGCCTTAAATTTCCAGAAACTTATATTAAGTCACATTCCCATACTGCTAGCTTTATATCATCAAAGTTACCATCGTCGCCACTGCCCAATGAAACTTATATTGTCACATTCCTATACTGTTACCTTTATATCATCAAAGCTACCATCGTCACACTGCCCAATGAAAACTTATATTGATTGTCACATTCCTATACTGCTAGCTTTATATCATCAAAGTTACCATCGTCGCCACTGCCCAATGAAACTTATATTGTCACATTCCTATACTGCTAGCTTTATATCATCAAAGTTACCAATGTCGCCACGCTCACTTCCAGAAACTTATATTGATTGTCACATTCCTATACTGCCACCTCTATATCATCAAAGTTACACCGTCGTCACTGCTCAATGAAACTTATATTGTCACATTCCTATACTGCTACCTTTATATCAATGTGTTACCATCGTCAGCCACTGCCTAATGAAACTTATATTGTCACATTCCTATACTGCTAGTTTTATATCATCAAAGGTCGCCATCGTCGCCACTGCCCAATGAAACTTATATTGATTGTCACATTCCTATGCCTTTCTTCTTTCTTTCTTTCTGTTCTCCAATCCTGTTTTGCCTCATAGCGTCAGGATTCCTATGCACGAATGTGTTAAACTTTGAGTATCTAAGGAGGCCGGATAAAAACACATTCCGTGCCAAAGCTGGCCCTCGTGCCAGTGGTTGTGCAATTTGGATTTAAAGTCTGGGATCTGACATACGTTCCCTTTTTCCAGAATGTTGTTCCCGAGTTACTTCTAAAAAGCAACCAACCAACAGCAGCATAAGTAAAATATGTTTGAGTTTATATAAAAATATGCAGTCCAATAAGTTACATAAAAATATGCAGCCCAATGTTTACATAAAAATATGCAGTCCAATGTTTACATAAAATGCCTGAGTGGTTACTGGGGCCCAAATTTGGGGGTAAAGAATAGAACCACTGTTACCTGCCATGCATGTCGTAAGAGGCGACTAAGGAGGTTTGGCTGAAATCGGATGCACGTGTCCTAAACGTGTAGAAGCCTATTCGTTTAGGGGCCTACCAAACCAATGTGCAACGTATACACGTTCTGGCAAAGATCAAACATATCACAAAGAGTGATTACAATTGGTCGTAAAGAACGAACGCAAAGAAGAAGTTTACATAAAAATATGCAGTCCAATGTTTACATAAAAATATGCAGTCCAATATTTACATAAAAATATGCAGTATAAAAACTGGCAGTAAGAGGAAAGAAATCGTGGTAAACTTTTTTTACATGACGTCACCATCAACTCCTGGTAAATGAGCAGTTGATTTTCAGCACCACTTATACGTTCGGTAGTTTGCCATTGCTTTCGAACGGTGAAATCTACTTTTACTGTTCATAAAAATCAACGGAAGCAAATTCTGATTCCAAACTGCCCCCGCGGTGTTTGAATCCAGGTACTCTTGCCAGATCGAGCTTACTATTGTTAAGCCGCCAGATATCCACCCAGAAAGATAAGTAACATAAAATAGCATTTAGCTGTTTCTTACTATGTTGTGTTTTGTTTAGTATCTGACGAGTTACCTTTCTTTATTTAAGGCCAAGATGTTCAACCACACACGTGACAAGCAAGTCTACTTTGGGATGGTCAACGAGGCTGTAGTCCAACTCCAGAAGCTGAACGAGGTTGAGGACTCTTATGGGAACTTCTCAGATCTTTCTCCTCAACATGATTCAGTAGATCATCACGTACGATCCTTGCAGATTTTTCACGAAAGGTTCCTTTTGAAGTTCACGGATATGCCAGCATCGTTGTTTGCGTGCTGGAATTTGTACAAACATTTTCAACATAACTGTACTTATGGTTGTGAAGACATGCGTACAGCAACTAATCATCTTCGACATTCCTTGCTGTTACTGGATATTATTATGGGATGTTACCCACATCCCATTCGCCATCAATTTACCGCCCGGCTACTAGCTCCTGTTGAATCACCATGGAAGTACTCCTACGGATGGATACTGTACATGGTTATCATGATACACCTGTTAGCAACAACTCACATGATACTCATCTGATAGCTGTCACTTGCTGCATTCCGGTTTAACCAGATCCGTTATCCCTGCCCAAGAGGACCTTTGGCTAAAGAGCGAAGAATCCGTCAAGTGAAAATTGCAACAGGTGTTATATATATCACCTCCATTATTGTCCTTATTCCAAATTATGTTCAATGAGATCGAGCGAAATATGCTTCAAATAAAATGCTTCAACATTTGCTATAAAGAACTAAAACTTGCAACACCTCAAACCGAACTGGTTGATTTCACCAATGTTCTAACATACTCGATATTAGCAAAGATTCTTCCGTGTATTCTCATTCTGGTTTTTAGTGGATCGCTTCTGTATCACATGGGGATTAAAACAGCTCGAAGGAGACAAAGATTATCTTCATCTCGACAGCAACTGAAAACAACCCGTATGCTTCTCGTTGTCCTCATCCTCTTCATCTTCACCGAGCTTCCACAAGGGATTCTAATCCTTCTGAGTGCCACAATTTCTGGATTTACGATAGTATCTTACTATCCGTTGGGAGACTTAACTGATTTTGTATCACTCTTAAACAATGCTATAAATTTTGTTTTATACTGTGTTATGAGTCAACAGTTTAGGATGTTCTTCAGTATCTACATTAAACCTTTGTGACAGAAGACGGCATGATCACCTCTTACTTCTGAGTTGCTCATACTGAGAACATTCTCGAACAGTCACTCACAACAACCCACGAGGAAAGCGCTAAAGTATGACTAAGACGTAACCGTAAAGTGTCCCGCCTTTAAACTTTTCAGATACAAAAATACTAAAACTTAGGAGACGCTGTAACGATCATCACTACCATCATGCGCCATATTTGCTGTAGCGATGATCTAGGATCTTCACAACTCTCCGTCATCTCCCCAGCGCTGGTTATCAAATATATTAGTTGCTGATGCTCTTCCATATGCTGTGAAACTGCTCAGCATTTTCTCTCTCTCTCCTTGTCATCCTCCGTCTTCCCAACAATTTGTCACATTCATCAAATAATGTATTTTAACCTATATATTTACATTCAATGCTCAAATTTATTATGGGTATTTGCTTTTATACTGTTTGCTAGAGTATTTCTTTCATTGACCACTCAGAACATCTACATTTGCTTGTTTTAGTGAGAAATCCTTAGAAATTTAAACTTTTTTTTACTATAATACCAAATAAATATATAAATTGAAATGAAAAAAATATGAAGTATGTATCATTTTTCTCTTTATATATTCAAAGTAATTTTTAGCGGTAATAGGAGAGAATAAGGAGTTTTCAGAACCCTAGGGGATGCGACGAAGCCAATGAATATGTAAGAACCGCAGGGGATGCGACGAAGCCAATAAATATGTAAGAACCCTAGGGATGCGACTTAAGCCAATGAATATGTAAGAACCCTAGGGATGCGACGAAGCCAATGAATATGTAAGAAACCCGCCCGGAGTGGTTACCGGGGCCCAAATTCTCAGTAAAGAATAGGAACCACTGTTACCTGCCATGCATGTCGTAAGAGGTGACTAAGGAGGTTTGCTGAAATCGGATGCATGTGTCCTAAACGTAGGAAGTTCAAGCGCGTTTAGCCTACCAAACCAATGTGCAACGTATACACGTTCTTGACAAAGATCAAACATATCACAGATTAAAATTGGTCGTAAAGAACGAACGCAAAGAAGAAGAAGATAAGAAACTCCTAGGGGATGCGACGAAGCCAATGAATATGTAAGAACCGCAGGGGATGCGACGAAGCCAACGAATATGATCAATAAATAGACATTGAACAAGTATTAGGTTTTTAAAGAAAAAATTACCAAACAGGATTCGAACCACAAACTCATATTTCTTACGGCACCCATTGCCTAGCTCTACAACATGAACGTTCTTACGGCACCCATTGCCTAGCTTGCCAATACGAACGTTCTACGGCACCTATTGCCTAGCTCTACAATACGAACGTTCTTACGGCACCCATTGCCCAGTTTCCTACAATACGAACGTTCTTACGGCACCCATTGCCTCGCTCTACAATACGAGGGTTTTCAAGAACACATCCAGCTAGCTATACAAGAGGTTTTTTTCGAAGCCCCAACTACCTGTACTTTTAGCGGTATTACGGACTCACAGAGTATAGAGATAAGACAGTGATTAATAAAAGCTGGAGATTGAACTTTTTATCGATTCATTGTGTTCACACATAGACGCACTTATACTTTCGGGAGTCTCTGTGGCTAAGTGGTTAAGCCCTTTGCCTTGTGAGCCGAAGGTTGTCGGTTCGAATTCGGACCGCGCCGTTCTGTTCACGAGGGCAGTTTTTTCCAGAGACCCCTAGATTGTGGCTGGAGCTACGGAGATCTTCCGTGTTTTGTAATGCCTCTGCAGGTGGCGTACATTTCTGCGGAGAGGGACCGAGCCATGTGGTAAAACTCGGTGCAATTAAGTCAATCCTTCGGCTTAAAAACCCTTTAAACTTACAATTGAATTAGCCAGTTTATCGTCTTTGTGCCATCTTAAAAACTACCGTGAGCCGGTATATCGGATGTGAAGAGCAAATGGGTTAAAGACAAAATTTCATGATCGTATGAATGTACTAAAAAATAGCATCATAACATAGCAAGGAATATACTTGACTAAACCCGCAAGGAAAGATTGGAATGAGGAGGCTACAGGAATACATCATCTTATAGTATTATCTTAGTATCATCAGATATAAGGAAGTCTGCAAGGCCTCAAGAAAGAGCTTTTCTATGGTCCCAACAAATGGGGGAAAACTAGCTGAAGACCGGAGTAATATAGAAATAGAAAACAACATTACGCAGAATTGCCGAATCTTTCAAAAGAGACTATGGACGAGCTAACAGGGCAAGAGAGAGAAGCTTCACTCTTAAGTTCTCACAGTAAAACACTCTGAGAATTGACCATTTGTCAAAACGAAAAAGTTGTATAGTATCATCATCTCGGAATATCATATTGTGTCCCATTTTTGGTATCCCTGTTTGATAAAACTCTTTGTCGACCGAATCACACGTAATTTTTCCATGAGATTCTAGGATTTTTGCTGAGCATGGAGCAAGTGCTTTGTGCACACTCGGTAGATGTCCACAATTTGCCGACAGGGCGAGCTATATAGGAAACCCAGTGCATTGACGTCAACCTTTATTTTTAAACTTTTTTTTTTTATATCTTGGTTGGAGAAGGAACCTTGTATGGTGGGAGACACCTTATCAAAAGGAAAGCATTAATTCACGCAAAAATCTGTCAGAAACGCTTACTAGTCACCCCACCATGTCTGAATTTATAGCGGTGAACGCAAAAGAAGAAGAAGAAGAAACCTTTCTTAGAATAAGATGATGTTCTTTCATTGAGCACTTTCTCACATGACATAGAACAGCACAGATGGAACAAAAACGTCAAAATAGAAAGACAGTAAAACTTCCCAATAAGCGCAGCATACCTTGCCCAATACTGTACAGAACATCAAGTCCGCACGGGCTCACTAGTCATCTACGGACACACAGACAAACATAGCGCAACTACATTCCCTTGGATGAAAATGTGTGTGGTCATTATCACCCGTGATGGACGAGCATCATCAGAGTAAGGTAAAGGTTCGACACCACCTGCAGACAATCTGTTTTTTGTGTGGTTTTTTTCCGATCCAGAAGCACTTGAGCTTTTCAGCTCTTTTGCTCGGTGCCATGGACATCGTAGCCTTCGGTTCGGTGCCACGAACACCGTAAATCTGGGGAATTGTGGCTTTTTCTGCCATCCCGCGGAATTGAACCCGCACACACAGAGGGATAAGACAATCTGGCTTAAGGAAATGAGTACATCTGTTTGTCGTTTGTTTTATCAAATCAAGTTGGACGCTGACATCAGATGATAGAGGAAAACTAGTCACGACAGAGATGAAGTGTCTACACAGAATGTTGCGAGTAACAAGAAGAGATCGGTTTAGAAATGAAGACATCAGGAAAAGGAGACATCAGTGTTGAACTTTATCAAGAAACAACAAATAAATGATTCGGCCACATAAGCAGATTATCAACAGACAGTGCGTCTCAAAGAGAAATGTTACTCTGATACAGTGGATAGAAGCAAAACTGACCGTGCAAAAGGTGGACCAAAGATAACAGAAGCGACGAAAGACACTATCTATGAAGCGCACACAAAAGCCTGTTCATAAATTTCTTCTTATCCTGACGCTGTGAGGCTAAACAGAACTGGAGAACAAAAAAACAAAGAAACCAAGTTAACAACTTATTGTATCAAGGGCTTTGCACCGAGAACATGAATACCTGGATTAGACCATGACATGTAAGACAGGCTAATAGAAATGTTAGAAAAGGCACATTATTATTATCCAATAGGACAAAAATGTGTACAGATTAACTAAAATAGATAGGTAATTGTAAGATTTTCCCAAACAGAAAAACCTCTACTTTAAAGTTATCACATCTGAGTTATACTGTAGCATGGTATCAGATCTGATTGGTGATAGGGAAGGCTGTCATATAACTGTACCATTTAGTTCACTTCTTTCTTCTTTTCCAACATTAACTTCTTTATAGAAGTGTTGTGAGGGAAATGAAGATTTTATGTGTGTGCTTGTTCTAATGCACTTTGTAAGCTGTTATCTATTTTCTTTTCTTAACCTTTAGCTACATGATGCATATATACGTTTTCCCCATTCACTTCTAAAGACGCATTAACACGTCTGTTAATATTCTCCTTGTGATACACTGCTACTGCCACTGCTATAGGAGTACATTCACGTTTGTGACCTAGAAACAAAGAGTAGCTATTGTTAGCTCAGTTTTCTGAACAAGGTAGCAGCGAAAGGGTTACGGCTTTTCTTGGATGATGTCGCTCCATCTTTGCGGTCTTCCTCTGCTTTGTACTCTGCTTTCTACTTTTTCAGTGTGCCTCTGTAGTAGACAATACCAGGACTTTCTTGTCAGGTGTCTAAATAATTTAATATGTTGTTCTTTTATGAATTGCATGGCTGGCTTCATGCCCTATCTGATTTCTTCATTTCTAATTTTGTCTCTTATTGTCACACCTGCAGCTTCAAGACATCTCATCTTCTGTCGTTATGATTTTCCGCTCATTAGCTGCTGTTATTGGCTATGTTTGACACTGGTAACATAGTGTTGGCCAGAAAATCGTTCTTATGAGATTTGGCCAGTTGTTAGCGGTATATCTTTGTGTGACAACAGTGGTGTTAATCGTCCCAGCACTGGTTAGCTTTTGTGCAACGGTTGTTGATTTCGCCATCGATACTTCCATCTGCTGTGAAAATTGCCCTTAATTATTTGACCATTGGTTTATTTAATTTCTGTGTTCTAGCGTTTTGTAATAAGGTTTTCTGGTTGTCTGCTTATCGCCATTGTCTCTGTCTTTATTATATTTATCTTCATAACTTATTTTCTTCCTCTCCTCCCTTTGACGTTAACTAAGCTCAAATGGCTCTGGAAATATTCTTCGTTTTCCGCAATCAATACTTGATCGCCCAGAATAAAAGTTCTAAATATTATTTTCTCGTCTTTTCCTGCTTCTCTACTTATGTTGTCCATGCATATTATGCAAACAGAAGGGGGAAGCACGACATCACTGTCTTGCTCCCTGAATTTACTATGAATTTCTTGAGGCTCCAGCTTTTGTTCTTAGGTAACTTTAGTTTAAACGTATTCGCTCTGCAGACCTTGGATGAGATGTTTGCTGATTTCATATTTCTTCAGACAATCCCATAGTTTGTTTCTATCGACTCTATCGAATGCCTTTTTCCCTGGTCTATGAATGCCACACTCACAGGTCTTGTTGTTCGATTGCTCTTTTCGTCTGTTGTCTTAATGTAAATATTGTCTTACAGCTTTATTTCTGTCTGAAACCTTGTTTTTCTCCTATAGTTGTTCTTCAATTGTTGGTCTTAGACTTCTTTCAATGATCTTAGCATACATTTTCCCCTATGTGACTGAGTAGTGAGATTCCCCATAAGTTATTACATTCCTTCTTGCTGCCTTTGCTTTTCCAAATTGGAACGATTATTGCTGTTTGTCAATTTTCAAGCTTTTGATTCTCCCATGCGACTTTCACATTCGTCTAGCCCAGCGGTTCTCAAACTTTGCATTACCGCGGAACCCCTTTGAAATACATTTCCCTGCCACGGACACACTCAAGTTTCTGTATTCAAAATGATATGAAAATGAAGTTATTATTACACACCACATCAACAGTCAAGTTGGCTCCACTTCTCAGACTGTGGGAAACTTCAATGGTCTTTCATTTTGTCATGTCAGCCATTTAGCTCGGTATGGTCCTTCATTTCGCAGTGGAACTAATTTACCGCTGTTTTATACATGTTTTTAAAATTTATTGTTCTGTTTGAACAAAGATCATAATATTTCTTGCTGTTTGAGCTCTACACTCCTCCTGTGAGTACTTTGTGATCCCCTGGGTCCGTGGACCCAGTTTGGGAAACGCTGTCTAACCCATTTAGTGCCAATTAGTTCTTCAGATGCAACTATACCTTAGCTGCTGCATCAATGAACAGCATAGACCGCGCTCTCATTACGTAGCACTAGAGCAGTTCATTCCTGGCTTCTAGTATAGAGTCTACAACACTAACCAGAATGCAAGAATATCAACTCAAATGTGGTATAGCTAGACAAGACCAAAGAAGAATAGTAAATCAACTAATAGCTAGTGTCGTTAGTCACAACACGCTGAGAGATATACAGAGGAGGAGATCGGAAATAATTTATAAATAGACTAATTGGTTCGATATGCAGTGATGACCAGACGACTAAACTAAATCGATTCACCAATTAATGGATCAGGAACATGTAGTCCAACTGAGAAACTGTGTGACACCGATAATTTTGCCTGCTGGTCTGGACCTTGTACTTTTCCCGCCACGAAGTTCCTAGCACAGAGCGTTATCAACTTCGCTGTCAGCGACTGTCATGATAATTTAAAAACAATAATTATAATCAATTTTCACAAAACAAGAATCACAATGAAAAACATGAACTATGGTGTATACTGCTTTAACGTAAGAAAAACATTATTTTTTTTTCGTTTTAAATATTATTATTGTAATCCATTTAAGGTGTAATAAATTTAATCAACTTAACAAAGTGTTGTCACATTTGACTTGAAACAAGATTGGTTCTGTGTAAGTGTTGTGTTGTTGTTTGATTCTGAAACAAGACTGGTTCTGTGTAAGTGTTGTAAATGTTGTTTGACTTGAAGCAAGTCTGGTTCTGTGTAAGTGCCAGACGTTGTTTGGACTTGAAACAAGACTGGTTCTGTGTAAGTGTTGTGTCGTTGTTTGACTTGAAACAAGTCTGGCTCCCAGTGTTGTGACGTTGTTTGACTCTGAAACAAGTCTGGTTCCTGTGTAAGTGTTATGACGTTGTTTGACTTGAAACAAGTCTGTTCTGTAAGTGTTAGTAATGTTGTTTTTGGACTTGAAACAAGACTGGTTCTGTGTGTTGTCCTGCTTGCTTGACTTCTGAAACAAGTCTGGTTCTGTGTAAGTGCTATGTCGTTGTTTGAAATGAAACAAGTCTGGTTCTGTGTAAGTTTGTCCCGTTTTTGACTTGAAAAAGTCGGGTTTTGTGTAAGTTTGTCCTGTTTTTGTTGAAACAAGCTTGGTTCTGTTAAGTTTTGGATTTTTTAAATGAAATTTTGGTTTTGTAAAAAGTTTTCTGTTGTTTGACTTAAAAAGTCTGGTTCTTGTGTGTTTGGGCGTTTTTGACTTGAAACAAGTCTTTCTTGAAAATTTGTCCTTTTTTGACCAAACAAGTCGGGTTTTGTGTGGTTTCTGTTTTTACTAAAAAGCTTGGTTCTTTTAAGTTTTTGACGTTTTTGAAATGAAACAATTTGGGTTTTGAAATTTGTCTTTTGTTTGACTTGAAACAAAATCTGGTTCTGTGTAAGTGTTGGGCTTGTTTGACGAAACAAATTTTCTTGTAAGTTTGTCCTGTTGTTTGACTTAAACAAGTTGGGGTTTTGTGAAATTTTCCGTTGTTTTCTTTTTAAAAATCGGGTTTTTAAATGTTGTCCTGTTGTTTGACTTGAAACCCGGTTCTTTAAAAAGTTGCCCCTTTTTTGACTTGAAACAAGTCTGGTTCTGTGTAATGTTGTCCCGTTGTTTGACGAAAAAGTCTGGGTTTTTGTAAATTTGTTGTTTTTACTTTAAACAAATTGGTTCTTTAATGTTGTCGTTGTTTGACTTGCAAATCCCGGTTCTTTGGGTTTTGACGTTGTTTTAGGCAAATCTGGGTTTTTGTAAATGTTGGGGGTTGTTTTACTTTAAACAAGTTGGGTTTTGTTGTTTGTGTCGTTGTTTGAAATAAACAAGTCTGGTTCTTTTAAGTGTTGTCCTGTTTTGACTTAAAAAAGTCTGGTTTTTTAAATGTTGGGCGTTTTTTGACAAAAAGTCGGTTCTTTTAAGTGTTGTCCCGTTGTTTGACTTGAAAAAAGTCTGGTTTTGTAAGTGTTGCGTCGTTGTTTAAATAAACAAGTCGGGTTTTGTTGTTGTCCTGTTGTTTAAAATATCTGTTTTTGTAATGTTGTCCCGTTGTTTGACTTGAAACAATCTGGTTCTTAAGTGTTGTCCTGTTGTTTTACTTGGCGCTTGGTTCTTGTAAGGGGCTTGTTTTTAAAAAAAAAAGTCTGGTTCTGTAAGTTTTGGGTTTTTTATGACTTGAAAAAGTCTGGTTCTGTGTAATTTTGGGCGTTGTTTGACTTGAAAAAATTTGGGTTTTTAAATGTTTTTTTATTTGAAACAAGTTTTTTTAAGGGGGTTTTGTTGTTTGACTTTAAGCAAGTCGGGTTTTGTGTGGGGACGTTGTTTGACTTTCAAGTCTGGTTCTGTGTAAATGTTGCGTCTTGTTTGACAAAAGTCTGGTTCTGTAAGTGTTGTGACGTTGTTTTTACTTTGGAAAAAAGTCTGGTTCTGTGTAAGGTTGGGGTTGTTTGACTTGAAACAAGTCTGGTTTTGTGTAATTTGTGACGTTGTTTGAAAAGAAACAAGTCTGGGTTTTTAAATGTTGTGTTGTTTTTTCTTGAAACAAGATTGGTTTGTTAAGTTTGTGACGTTGTTTGACTTGAAACAAGCCTGGGTTTTTGTAAATGTTTGTCGTTGTTTTACTTGAAATTTCGTTTTTCTTGTTGTTTTTTGAAACAAGATTGGGTTTTGTTAAGTGTTGTGACGTTGTTTGACTTTAAACAAGATTGGTTCTGTTAATGTTTACGTTTTGACTTGAAAAAAGATTGGGTTTTTGTGTGTTGTGACGTTGTTTGGAAACAAAATTTTGGTTTTTTAAAAGGTTTTCTTGTTGTTTTCTTAAAAATCTGGTTCTGTTAAGTGTTGTGACGTTGTTTGACTTGAAAAATTGGGTTTTGTGTAAGTGTTTTTGTTTGACTTAAACAAGTCGGTTCTTGTAAGTGTTGCGTCGTTGTTTGACTTAAACAAGTTGGTTTTTAAGTTTGGACGTTTTTGACTTGAAACAAATTGGTTCTTTTAAGTGTTGGTCGTTTTTGACTTAAACAAGTCTGGTTCTGTGTAAATGTTGTCCTTTTTTTGCTTGAAAAAAGTCTGGTTCTGTTGGGTCCCTTTTTTGACTTAAAAAGTCTGGTTCTGTGTAAGTGTTTGTTGTTTGACTTGAAACAAGACTGGTTCTTTGTAAGTGTTGGGCGTTGTTTGAAATGAAACAAGTCTGGTTCTGTGTAAGTGTTGTGTCGTTGTTTGACTTGAAACAAGTCTGGTTCTGTGTAAGTGTTGTGACGTTGTTTGACTGAAACAAGATTGTTCTGTGTAAGTGTTGTGACGTTGTTTGAAATGAAACAAGTCTGGTTCTGTGTAAGTGTTGTGCGTTGTTTGACTGAAACAGTCTGGTTCTGTGTAAGTGTTGTGCGTTGTTTGACTTGAAACAAGATTGGTTCTGTGTAAGTGTTGTGACGTTGTTTGAAATGAAACAAGTCTGGTTCTGTGTAAGTGTTGTGTTGTTGTTTGACTTGAAACAAGTCTGGTTCTGTGTAAGTGCTGTTGTCAATGTTGATTATTCGTCACTTAATTACAATTTAGGATTCTATATGGTGTTGAAGGGGTTGTGTGTTGTTTTTTTTTTGGGGGAGGTTAATTCTCTATGTATCCATGCATAGCCATGGCGCTTATTATGGCACCTCTGACTGCCTTTGCCCAGTCACTATCTCCCCCTTGTCATTCAGGCATGTCTTGTTCCGACTTCAAATGTGGTCTGGAGGTAAGATGCCCTTCTCGCCCCAAATGGTACTCGTTCGTTTCCAGCATGAAGTGATGGGATATGTTCTTAGTGATTCTGGTAGGGAGATCGAGTTCCTAGACCTATTGAACGGAGGATAAAAGGTAGTCCGTTTCAAGTTTTCTGACTAAATATTCTTACCTTCACCTAAATCTTATATCAGGGGGATCCTTGTCGGTGCTACGGAGTTCGTCACTGCCTTGAGATCTTTCTGTGCCAGAACAAGATCGAAACATTCTTATTTACTCACCCACGTGCAATTTTGATGGTTCTATCAATCAATTACTACTCAAACAACAGGGATGAAGTGTCTACGACGAATCGTAAACATCAAGAAGAGACAAAATCAGAAACGAAGATATAAGAAAAACGCATAGGAACAATACTAGCGTTGAAAATATTGGTTTAGAACGTTATGATGTTTCGTCGTGTCTATATGTAGTGTGCGTGAAATTCATCCTCATGTTGTATCGTTTGCTTGATGAAGGCATGGTCGAAACGTTGCTGTGTATTGTTTGTGTATTTTGTAAAACTACAGTACTTTGTTATTACTTGTTTCGCCATTGCTACATAGTTTTATTGCAGTCTTCATCTATATCGATAACAATATTAGACAATAAATCAAACAGTTTGGGCATTCATCAAGGCTACTATAAGAAAACACAGCACAAAGAGCGTTGCTAACATTCAGATACAGTACCACCTCTGAAGAAGAAGGTACGCCTGTACGGCGGGAGACACAGATAATAAGCAAGGCAGGCCTTCATGCAAAAATCAGCCAGAAGTGCTATACCAGGCGCTCTGACTACGCCTGAATTCAGTGCGGGCAATTCAAGAAGAAGATACAGTAGAAATGGATCTAGAGTTCGCCCCGTATTAAAAAAATGGATCGACAGATTACCCGAGTCTGTGAACACTATCATATATCTACGCGTACACAATGTCGTTACAAGTACTCTTCTTAACACTTTTACCTTTCTGAGGCTTATATAACGGCTCACATAATTTTCAGATGACAAAAGCCAATATACCGACTAATATAGTATATATTGCAAAGTAAATGTGTCTGAAGGTAAAGTAAATAGTGGAGTGAAAGAGTTCAAAGGTGAAGTATTGATTTTATTGTACCAGGTTTTCCCATATAGCTCCATCACTATCGGCAGAGATGACATGCCATCTGCTGAGAGCATTGCCTAAAACACGAACTCCGTAGCTCCGGCAACAATTCTAGGGATCTCATTAAAAATTTCACATGTGTCTCGTTGACAATCGACACCCACAGTACGAGGAAACGAATTAACTCTTCACATGAGACTAAGTGAAAAATGAACCTGAAGGAAAGAAAACAGTGATAGAAAACAGAAAGAAAACAGTGAAAGACAGTGAAAAGAAAAGATTAATGAAACGTTTCAACGTAAACGAACCGGGAAATAGGACATTACCGGAAGTATAATAAGTTCTGGAAAGTATAATCTGAAGAAGAAAGCCTGAAAGTGACCACAGTTCAATCTGGAATCTGTCACATCCAGACTCTGGAACTAAATAGTCTGTCAGGTTTGGTAAGAGAAATTCTAAGACATTTCTTAGAATCCATTTACATTGGTTCTTCCTGCCAAACTTTGGTGTGCTCACCTCATATCTTCTACCTTTTTCTTTTCTTTAACACTGTTTTGTCTTACAGCGTCAGGATAAGAAGCGATTTGGGGTGGGGGTGGGAGCTCTGTGGCTAAGTGGTTAAGCCCTTTGCCTTGTGAGTCGAAAATTACTTGCATTAAACACACAGCTCACTCTGTCCCTCAGGCATTCAATTCCACTTGTACAACGGGAACTCCAACTGCTTGAATCGTGAATCGATTCATATTTAGTATCTTCATCCAACAGACAGTCGAAAGATACTAGAGCGTGCCTCTTATTCATCTTCAACTCCCTAAAAATCGATGCTGTTGATGCAATCCTGCCCGCTCTCTCATTACCGCAAATATCCGCACGCCCAGGAAAGTAGATCCACGTAAGCCTCTGGATGTTAGACTAGTTTTCTTCTATCGTTTGATGTCAGCGTCCAGAGTTTGTCACTGATAGCATAATGTATGGAGACATATTATGTTAATGAAGCTCTTTTAATGTTCGTGATGACATTTCAAAATTGGCCCCATTTGTCATTTGATTTGATTTCCTTTATTGCATCTTGCATATATTACGTTTATTTTGGCAGTGTTAAAGAGACATTGTTAACGGTTCTGATGGTGGGGGTTAACAATGTTGATCCTGATGTTTATCCTGAACGATGTTGAGGCTTGATGTTGTATTTTTGTATTGTAGAAGTGAAGGAGATGATCATTTGCTACATCAAACTAGAAAGTGGTGGCATGGATAAGTCAGTTAGAAGCATGTTCTGATGATGTCAGACTTAGCTGACATCATGTGTAACCACTTAGGTTGTTACTGTTACTGCATGTAGGTACCACTTTTAGTGCGGTGTGGAACAGGGAAAACATATATGTGCTTTGAATAAGTGTTACAAAAGAATCCTTCCGTATATCTTGGACAGAGAGAGAACAAATAGATCTATCCAGAAAGAACTCAAAATCAAAGAAAACGGACTGATGATACAAATAAGAAAGATAAAATTTAGATATTTTGGACATATAAAAAGACATGAAGGGCTGGAGAAGAGCATTATGAAGGAGCATACCGACAAAGAGAAGAAGAGAAGACCACGGAGAAGATGGATTCAGGTTGTAACTGATGGTTTGAACATAACGGCTGCAGAAGCAGAACATCTGGCCTATGAGAGAGAAATTCGGAGGATTGTTATGGTGGCAAAGTTCTGCTCAGGACAAGCTATTTGATGATGATGTTGGACAGGGTGGACGAGATCTAGTACTTTAATATCCGCATGGCTAGTGCAGTTGCCGCACAGTTGTTCAGGTTAGGATTTTTCATTTATGCCCACAACATACAAAAATCGTTGGTCTTACCGTGAACTGAAACTGGTCTCCCGCATAGAGCCGCGCTCTAATCCATTCAACCAAACGCTCCCAACCACTTGGTAACTTCGTACAGTTTAGTTTTCTAGCTTGACAATCGAATCAGATACAACAACTTGTTCTTCTTCTTCTTCTTTGCATTCGTTCTTTACGACCAATTTTAATCACTCTTTGTGATATGTTTGATCTTGCCAAGAACGTGTATACGTTGCACATTGGTTTGTAGGCCCATAAAAGCAAGACTTCTATACATTTAGGACACATGCATCCGATTTCAGCCAAACCTCCTTAGTCGCCTCTTACGACATTCGTGGCAGGTAACAGTGGTTCTATTCTTTACACCCCAAATTTGGGCCCCGGTAACCACTCGGGCCAACAACTTGTGAAAAATACCAAGATTCATAACAGCAAACAAAGCATTAATACACATTCGCTCTGTCTTCTCTTTTATATCAGATTTTGATGACATGTGAAGTTTCATCAAATTTTGACTGGCAAATGTGTGCATAAAAAAGCCTTTGATAGTCTACACAGAATCTCTCTGTGGAATATTCTGAGATGATATGGAATACCAGACAAAATAATAAACATTATTAAAAACTTCTGATGATGGTTCACGATTGTGTTCTGATGTTTCAGCACTCGATGGTAACACAGCGACTGGTTTTATTTGAAACCGGGTAAAGCAAGGTTGTAATTCTATCTCCGCTATTGTTTGAGTGCCATTGACTGGTGAGCGAAAATGTTGCTTGAGCGAAACTGGCATCGATTGGGTAAAAATAGTCAACTAGAAGATTTGGATTTTGCAGATGATATTGCCTTGTTAAGTAGAAACAACCAAGATATGCAAAGAAAAACAGACTTGTCATCTATTGCATCAAAAGTTGGACTGCAGATAAGCTATGAAAAACAAATATAATGAAGACACCTATGGCAAGTAATGCAGATATCACACTGAATCTAAAATGATAAAAATAACAGAGCAGTTCACCTATTTGGTAGCAATTTTGATTGACAGAAATGTTAAAATAAATTATGATACGAATTGGCAAAGCAACATCAGCTTTTAAAGTCTAAATAAAATATGGAACTGCAAGTTATATAGTTTAAACTAAATTACAGAATTTTCAATTCAGATGTTGTATCAATCTCATATGCCTGGAATTGGAAAATAACTAAAGATATAGAAAGCAAGTTGAATGCATTTGAAAATAGATGTCTGCTTAAAATAATGAATATAAAATGGAATGATTTCAGGAGAAGTGATGAAATCAGAGACATGTCTGGTCAACACTAGTGACAACTGTTATAAGAAAGAAAGATGAGATATAGTTGTGCCCCCTTGAGGAGAAATGATCAACGAATATCAAAGCAGGCATTGAAGTGGGATGCAAGGTTCAAGAAAGAGAGTCGACCTAAAGAGACCGAAACGAACTTTGCTGAGAGAGGCAGGAAATATCGGTCTTCCATAGAGGCGATTGAGCGAGTTGCCCAGGATGAGTCGGTATGGAGAAATTACTTGCAGGCCCTATGTGAACGTATAACGTACGAGAGAATTATTATTATTAAATGTGTGCATATTGATCGGCTTTTCCAATGGGGTAATCCGTCCCCTGTGGACGCTAAGCCTTCCAGGGGGCGATAGTGGGTTCAGAGGCATTTGGTGAGTTTTTTTTTTTCGTACTTTGCGATTGAATAATCATTAAAAATTTGAATTTTGCATTGTAATTCATCTTATGCCCATCTTACACGATCCATTTTTTCATCCTTTTTCTATTTCTGTATATAATCATTTAAAATTTACCACGCATGACAGAAATATATATCAATTTCTATGTCAAAGTGAAAATAGAGGATGTATTATATGTGGGGAGGGGGAGGAGGGCATTGACAAACTGTTATAATGGTGAGGGGGCGTTCAAAGTTTGTAAGTGCAAAGTGGGCGTTACAAAGTTTATGTCGTGCAAAGTGGGCGTTACAAAGTTTATGTAGTGCAAAGTGGGCGTTACGAAAAGTTTGATCATGATATAGTGATTAAAGTGATGTAATCAGCTGCTGCAATCGGAGTTGCAACACTTTAAAAAATGTGCCGTCGCAAAAAGTGGTCGCTATATTGCAAAAACTGTATGTCAGTGTAGAAGTCTTCTTCTTCTTCTTCGAACGCTCATATCTACTCCTTCTTAACCACTAGTGTGTTAAATTTGTACGGGTCTGGCCCCGGATTGGTTTTTTTATTATCACCTCGTGGGAAAAACATCAAAATTTTTTTTTTATTTAACTAAAATTCCTAATTCCACAAATTTTCCCCCTCACATGCCTTGGTCTGTTTTTTATTTCTTCCTTGGGGGTTTGGGCCCCTAAGGAGGAATGAAATGTACCATTAAAAAGCATTTTTCTTTATTCAAAAAGTAATCTTGATTACCAAAACATTGTACGTTTTCAGTTATTCACACACAATGCTTCTCTGTTATTCCAAACATAATGCTTCTCTGTTATTCACGATGCTTTCTGTTATTCAAAATAAGCTTCTCTAGTTCCAACATAAGTCGCTTCTCTGTTATTCAAACATAATGCTCTTTAGTTATTCCAACACTATGCTTCTCTGTTATTCAAACATAATGCTTTCTGTTATTCCACACAAACATAATAAATTACTCTTTATTCAAAACATAATGTCTTCTCTGTTATTCCAACACATAATGCTTCTCTGTTATTCCAACACATAATGTTTCTCTGTTATTCCAAAACATAATGCTTCTCTGTTATTCCAAAACATAATGCTTCCGTAGATAGACTATTTCCTGTAATCCATGCCAAATGGACCAATGAGAGAAATCGTCATCGTGGATTCCATCAAGTCAACTCAATTATAAAAATTCAATTTCAAACTTTTCACAGGCAGACTTGTTTCAAACTCCGCGGCGGGAAAGTTTGAAGCAAATTAGTTCCCTTGGTTTTACAACAATAAAATAGACCTCATCGTCCAAAAGCAATTGCAAACTACTGACGTATAAGTGGTGCCTAGAAAAAGGACGGCGTGTTTACTGTTGTTGATGGCTAAGTCTTGTAAAGGATATGCCACGATTTTCATTTCACAGGCAAATAGTTTTACGGACATTTGATGCACACAAAAAAGACACTCAGGAAAAAAATATCAGGTTATTAGAAAAATATACATGGAATACAATTCTAAATGAATTTAAAGATTATGAGAAATATTCTCGTTTTGGAAGATCAAAATATGGCAACCCCATATCAGTGTCAAACCTGGACACTGACATCAAACGATAGAAGAAAAAACTAGTCACGACAGAGATGAAGTGTCTACGCAGAATGTTGGAGTAACAAGATAGACCGGTTGAGTGAAGATATAAGGAAGACAAAGGTGTGACAACACAGTGCTGAACTTCATCAGAAACAATCAATTAAAAGGTTCGGTTACATAAGCAGATTACCAACAGCTACAATGCTCTCCCAATACAGTGGATACAAAGCAAAACGCCGTCTACAAAAAAGGTGGGCCTCAGAGTAAAGAGAGCGGCGAATTACACTATTTAGTGAAGCGCACACAAAGACCGTTCTATAAATTTCTTGTTATCCTGACGTTGTGAAACAAAACAGGATTGGAGAAAAGTTAGACAACTTTCTTTGAACTAAACTAGACACGAGTTCTGTTTTATATTTCATGAGTTGTGTACCCTTTATAGTATTTGAGAAATGTAAAAATAAACTTTCAATTCTTTTTTATTTTTTCTAATCCTTCCTACATTCGGTAAAATCGAGGGTAGACGAGACAGAGGAAGACAGAGAGAACATTTTGGATAGCCTGACTTCATGGCTCGGTAGAGCGTCAACATCTCAGATGATAGCAAATACCAGAGACAGAAATTTATGGAAATCCATGATCGCGTTCGCAAGCCGGCACGGCACCTGATGATGATATTCATTGCTTGTCTTTTGTCATAGTTCACTGCTTTTGTAGCTCACACATATATTCGTGTAGTTTTTCTTTCCACTGTTATTTCACTAGTCCAGTGATTTACCTTAGTGTTTCATATTCGGGGCAGCCTTGAAGTATTTACTCTACAGTGTGGGGTGTCTGTTCATATACACTATAGATTCCCAAACGTTTTCAGGAATCCCCACTTTTCACGATATAAACTTTTGCGCCCCCTCCATTATAACGGTTGCCAACTCCCCCATATATATACATACTCTTTTTTCATTTTGACATGAAATTGATACATATTTCTGTCATACATGGTCAATTTTCACATGATTATATATACATGCCTCCCAGACGCTTCCGGCACCAAGGGGGAATAGCCATCAGATATTTCTGAAATCGAAAATTAATGAAAAATGGATTGTTCAAGATGGATAAAAAAAAAATTCAAAAGTAAATTCAAATTTTCAATATTCTCAAAGTAAAAACACAAAACTCCC
>JADZMA010000476.1:0-34339 GCA_020796225.1 Arion vulgaris
TACACGTTTTGGCAAGATCAAACATATCACAAAGGTGATTAGCATTGTCGTAAGACGAACGCAAAAAGAACTGCTAAGTTTCTCATAAATTTTACATGGGGAATTTTTCCGACTAGAAATTTAAGCGTCTGGCCGAATGGATTAGAGCACGGATTCCATGGGGGAGACTGGTGTTCAATCCACGGTAAGGCCAAGGATTTTTCTGTTGTGGCATAAACAAAATTCCTAACCTGAACAGTTTCGTGGCGACTGTACTAGTCATGCGGCCATTTATTTCCTCGCTCCATCCCACCTGTCCTACGCTGCCTAAAATGCGGTACTACAGGCAGTAACGATAGTTTTAACAGCTCTTAAATCGATATAGCTTCAGTTAGGTCAGCAGATAACACTGGAAAGCAATGGTGGCCGGCGTGATTTTGACCACATCACCTACCGTGTGTTGTAGGTAAAATGAAAATACGGACGTAATACCATATTCACCAATATGATTTGAAAACCGACACCTTTACTAATGTATATATATATTGCCATCATCAGGGTGCGTATCCTTTATAGGAAGTTGCTCTCTTTGCAACGCATTTGCGATTCACTCTGTCTCTAGCCAGTTCACCCACTTCGTCGATGGTCATATTCATGGTTTCTTTAATATCTTGTAGCCATCTTCTTCTTGGTCTGCCTCTGCGTCCTGGGACCCTGCCCTAAAATATTGTTCTTTCCAGGCGATCGTGACGCTTGATGTGACCAAAGTATCTAAATTTTTCTGTATAGTATGTTGCTTGTAAAAAAAGAAAAAAAGGAAAGTAAAGGAACCCTTTCATACCTCGTGGTATATAGGTCAATACAGTGTTAGGCCTGTATTTTCATTGACCGTCGGCACACGATGGGTGATGTGGTCAGCATCACGCCAGCCGCCTTACTTTCCTGATCATGTCTGGTACCCAGTTGAGGCTGGGTCGACATGAGAGCCGTCGGTCGGAAAATTCCACGCGCACTGCGGAGGCTGAACCCAGACCACCAGCCTTGGAGCGAGTTCACTAACAACTACGCTACCGCGACTCTATGTTGTTTGTACATTGCATTAAATTTTGCTGAAAAAAGTAAAATAACTTTATGTTTACATTTTAGGTAGAAGCGGAAAGATAATTCTGAAATCACAAATTACTTACTCATTGAGATTACAGAATCACTATCTAGTCGAGATTTCTTCAATACCACCGTTTGCAAATTACATTTTAAAATTCTTTTGATTTTTTATGAACGCCTTCAAAGATTCTATTCAATGGTACAAATTTAACACCGGCGGAAGAAACAAGCTAAATTTATTTCCTGTTTTCAAAATAAAAGAAATTTGGATCTAATTATTAAGGGGAGCAAAGAATAGTAACACTGCGACCTACCACATTAAGAGGCTACTGAGTAGGGACCCAAGGAAGTGACCTAGTAAATAAAAAGCGTCGCAGAAATCGGATGTGCTGGCCTACTTGTAGGCGCATTACTGACACAACGTACAATCGCTCTTAGGCTCGGACAACATATAAATCAGAAAGAGTCGGTCGATATGGAGCGTTCGAAGAAAAAGAAGAAGAAGAAGACGAAAATGAATATCTCCGGCTCACGTCCCACCTGTCCTACACCGCCCTTCTTCTTCTGCGATCAACTTCTGCTATATGACTACTACGGTATGTTACCAAAACAGGGCGGTGCTCTTGAGTTTTCATAGTTTATTTTGTAGAGTTGTTTCTGTTGGCCAGATTTCCATTCGTACACCGGTCAGACTGCGGCAGTGCTGCAGGATGTTCTCTGGGGACTGCTTTAGTGCTCCACAGGTGCAGAAAACAGAGTCTCTGAGACCCATTCTATGGAGGTGTGCTCTGGGACTGCAGTGTCCCGTTCTAAGCCTGAAGACTGTGATCTGTGCTTTTCTGTTTCGTGTATTTATACTGTCGTGCTCTGGGTTGTATCCTCCATTTGTTTTTCTCCATATAATTTTCCTGGATTGTTTTCAGAAGAGTCTTTGCTTCTGTAAAGCTTTGTTTTGGGTGGTGTTGTGTTAGGCTCCCTTCAACCCTTGCGAGTTTGTCAGACTTTTCATTTCCACCACCTAAAAGGTACTACATGCAGTAACGACAGTGTATGGTATTTTAAAATAAAATAGATGCAATCAAAACTCTGACAGCCGATCTGTAAGGTTAAAAAAAAAAATCTTGATAATAATGGATATTTTCTTTGCGTAACATTTGCTTTTTCATCACACCATTTTTCAATATCGCTTCTGTGGTTTTTTGTTGACAATCTCATTGTGATCGGTGTAAGCCTGCAAGGCTTTGCTGTGAATGATTGACATGTCACGCAGACAATCCTGGCCTGACCAGGACAAGTCACGCATGTCTGATATGGCTTAAAAGTGGGATTAAATACAAAATACACAACAACCTTCTATTAGAAAATGTTACATTTTTCTCTTATTATTTGTTTCTTGTCACTTTCAATCGCTTAAAATTAACAAGAGTGTCAGCCATTTTATTTATCTGACAACAGTTGCAACATTAACTGCGGTAAGATATTTTTAAAAAAAACATTGCAATGATAATGACGATACAAATGTAATATCGTCTTGACAACAGTAATTAATTATTTTTAAAAATGCATGCACTATAGATTCTAGCAATGCCATTGCGAAAACGAGAACTCTAGTGCTATATTGAACCAATACTTATGTATGGCAGTCAATCATGGACAATGAACAAACAATCAATATGATCATTGGAAACCACAGAGATGTGTTTTTACAGAAGAATGCTGAAAGTTCCATGGACAATGAAGAAAACAAATGAGGAAGTTTTAAATCAGGTCTGCACAAAAAGAAACCTTATCAGAAGAACATGAATCAGACAATCAAGGTTCTTCAGGCAAATAATCCGAAGAGAAGGTTAAGAACATTTGGTGACTACAGGTAAAATTCAGGGAAGGAGAGATCGTGGAAGACAGAGGTAGAAGATGTTGGATGTTCTGACATCATGGTTCGACAAAATATCGACGTCGGAACTGATTACATGCACCAAGCAAAGAGAGTTGTGGAGAGACATGATCGCCTACACCGGCAGGCATGGCACTGATTGATTGATATATTCTAACCTCAGGGCTTCCATTACTGTCTCTGATATAGAAGTTTACTTCTGTCTTCTTCTTCTTCTTCTTCTTCAATGATCCAGCAGCGATTGAGCTCTTGCCCTTCGGTCAAATAACATGGCGACACAGCATTGAAGAACTGAAAGGTGGATTTTCTATGTAGCCTGAACAGGATCCATAATTAAACAGCTCTTGCACTGGAGAACGAGCGTAAAAAAAAAAAAAAAGTGAAGGAACCCTTTCATACCTCGTGGTATATAGGTAAGTAAATACAGTGTTACGCCTGTATTTTTCATTGACCGTCGGCACACGATTGGTGATGTGGTCAGCATCACGTCGGCCACCTTTACTTTCCCAGAGCATGTCTGATACCCTGTTGAGGCTGGGTCGACATGAGAGCCATCGCGGTCGGGAAAAATTCCACGCGCACTGCGGGAGTTGAACCCAGTCTTGCGAAGCCTTGAGAAGCGAATTCACTAACAACTAGCTACCGCGGCGAGAACAGGTTACTCTTTGCATATCTTCATAATATAGTGGTTAAGTTAGGGCTGACTGTGTCATTCCCACCACAAGAGAACACGACATATACAATCAATTTAAGAGTATCTGAACACAGTGTAATTTCTGTACTTTTCTATGTATATACAAATGATGGAGAGGAAACAGAAAGGAAACTACATCAACATGAGGCGTGCAACCTTTTATATACACAGGGCTCTACTAAAACATTTCAGAATATCAATGGTCGGATATTCTCACATATTGAAAACCTTCTAAAAATTACTGAAATTGCATATGCAACCTAATATACTGAAGAAACCATATTACTTAAGCAATGTAGAGGACGGTAATGAAAGAGAGAGAAAGAGAGCGAGAAATATTGGACGATGGAGATTGAAAGAGAAATGCACAATAAATATAAATGGGTACCTTACATATTTTATGAAAAGATTATGCTTGAACTGCCCTCACAAGCCTATCTTAATCTGGTGGTATTTGGCTAGCAATGAGTTATGAAGTTAGAACACAGTGTTATCGCTATACAGATCACAGTAATAATCCTCAGTCAGTCTTTCATGAAAAGTTGGTTATTCTTTGTTTACTTTTCGTTTCTTGTAGACATTACCGTTGTGTAGCTTGAGGTCAAATGATTCTTCTTCTTTGCGTTCGTTCTTTCGACCAATTTTAATCACTCTTTGTGATATGTTTGATCTTCACCAAGAACGTGTATACGTTGCACATTGGTTTGGTAGGCCCCTAAACGCATAGACCTACACGTTTGGGACATGTGCATCAGATTTCAGCCAAACCTCCTTAGTCGCCTTAGTTTTCTTTCCTTTATCATCTAACGATTGCATACACAAAGCAACAACACACTTCTGATGTCAAAGACTAGCCGACCGCAAAGAATACAACAGTCTCCTCAATTTCTTGCTATCAAAGACTTCGACCGACACTATATATTTAACATCTGAGTTAGTCCCTGTTACCCAAGCATATGTTTTACTTGAACACATGTTTTACTTCTATGATCAGCGATTTGAAGGCACTTCTTAATATAAATGCATTTTTCGTCTTTGCGACGGTCAATTTACAAGTGTTTTACTGAAACAACTTTTGAGTTTTTGATTGTCTCTCTTGTCTTTCAGCTCATCCTTAAGTCTCCCTTCAAAAGATTCTGCACCTTTGCGCAATGCTGTTTTCCAGATATCTCGATGATCAGCCAGTTTTTTCCCATTTCCTGGACCTATAGAAAAGTTGTTCATTGCTATACTTCTTAGTAACTTTTTATAATATAATATTTTTTTTTCGTTGTTTTAAATACGATAATTATTTTTAGTGAGCGTTTGTATATTTATATTTTACCGTTAGACGTTAAATATTGCCTGCAAACAATTTCTCTATACCGCTCTATCCTGGACAAGTCTATCATAGACAAATTGAGTATGTCTGCTTTAGACACCGGTCACTTCACATATGACAATAACGCATTTAGAGCTGCTGTCACTGGTTCCAAGTTCCGACACGGACAAGTTAGATGATAATGGTGAATTTACATGAAACATACTTATCTCGTATTTCTGTTCCGAATCATACAACTTCTGAAGATTACTGACTGCGCTAGACTGAATGGAGGGAAACATCGAGAGCTGGACAAATTTAAGTATTACAGACTGCAACAGTTTTCGATGATAAACAACGTTTAGTGTATGCACTGTAATAAGTTATTTACAAAATAATTTATTTTCTTGAAAATATATTGTAAAAAACCCCCACTTCATCGTGCAGTGGATTTCAAAAACATAAGAAGTGCAAAGAATGCCAAACTTGCATATGATGTACATATCACCCGTAAATATAGCGTGAACCTCAAGCAAACGTCTAACTCAATTGGTTTTGTAGATATGGTTATCACAATGTAACCCTTCCAAATTAACACAAATTTCAAATAATAATAATAATAATAATTCCTCTCGTGCCGTTATGACTTTCATATAGGGCTCTGAATTTCACATACCGCTCTATCCTGGGCAACTCTGCTCAATCTCCTCCATGGAACTGAGACCGATATTTCCTGCCTCTCTCAGCAAAGTTTGTTTCAGGGTCTCTTTAGGTTGACCTCTCTTTCTTGAACACTTTGCATCCCACTTCAATGCCTGCTTTGATATTCTTTGATCATTTCTCCTCAAGGTGTGCCTAACATATCTCCATCTTCTCTTTCTTATAACAGTTGTCACTAGTGGTTGACCAGACATGTCTCTGATTTCATCACTTCTTCTGAATTCGTTCCATTTTATATTCATTATTTTGCAGACATCTATTTTTCAAATGCATTCAACTTGCTTTTATATATCTTTAGTCATTTTCCAACTCTCGCTGGCATATGTTAGGATTAATACAACATTTGAATTGAAAATTCGTAATTCAGTTTAATCTATATAACGAGGAAAAAGGCCCCATCATTGAGCCACAGCAATGCTCCCAAATGGGTTCAGGGAACGCTTTACGAAATATTCCCCCTCAGACAGTTAGTAGAAAGGACTATCAATCCACAAACTTACACTTTGCATTTGTAGATCGGGAAAAGAAGCGTTCGACCGCGTAGATGGCGTTGGGGAAAATCCCCAAAAACCTGGGGTTAAGCCCTAATCAACCTTTGCAAGAACTTTTATCTGACAGCCAATGTCGATTAGAACAAATAAATAAAAATTTTCCCGTGGGTCAGGGTAAGAAAAGGGTTCGTATATCCGCTATTACCCCGTACTTGACCACATTTGTAAAAAAGCAAACACCAGCAAAGAAACAACCTCGAAACTCAAATGAATTTTTTTTTTGCGACGATCGGCAATCTTTAAAACAACAAAAGAACAGCTACAACAACACATAAACAGACTCAGTTGCATGTAACGAATACCGAGTTAACATCGAAAAAACAAAGTAATGCATTCCCCAGAGAAAAACCTCCCAAAATCTCCTCGTTCACCTCTAAATCAAGTAAAAGTTTCCAAAACCTGGGACTTTTTTTTCAGCAAAGGGAAAGAAAAATAAGGGGTTCAACAAGATGCAACAAAGAAAATAAAATGAGGGGAAAATCCCAATTTTAAGACAAACACGTCCCAGGGAAAAAAAAGGCAATGTTCCACTCCTCCCATTTTCCGTCCAAAACCTGGACGCGCAACAAACGATAAAAAAACCCGTCACAACAGAGAAATTTCCAGAATGCTGGGTGTAACAAGAAGAGACCGGTTGAAAATGAAGACATCAGGAAAAAGTGGTACAACATCAGTACGTTTAAAAAACAACAAATTTGGTTCGGTCACGTAAGCAGATTACCATCAGACTTCCCCCAAAAACAATGCTGCCCCGTACAATGGGTACAGGGAAAAGGGCCCCCCCAAAAAAAAGATGGACCTCAGAAAAACAGAGGCGCAAAAGGGGCTATCTGAAGCGCATCTGGGGCCCTTTTTAAATCTTTTGACCTGACGCTGGGGCCATGATTCAGAAAAAAGAAAACTTGCGTTCCATATTTTATTTTGATTTTTAAAAAGCTGATGTTGCTTTTCCAATTCTATCATAATTTCTTTTTCATTTGCTTGCAATAAAAATTGCTACCTAACTAGGTAACGTAGTTATTTTTATTTTAGTTTCCCAGTTGATATTTGCATTACTTGCCGGGTTCTTCATTATATTTTTTTTTTCATAGTTTATCTCAGTCAATTTTTTGATGCTATAAAACAGTTTCTTTTTTTCTTTGCATATCTTGGCTTTTCTAAAAAGGGGCAATTCTCTGCAAATCTAAATCTTCTAGTTGACTTTTCCCAATCGATCCCATTTTGCCCTGCAACTTTTTCGCATCCCCCAGTCAATGCCACTAAAATGGGAATGGGGTTGCCTTGCCCCCCGGTTTTCAAAAAAACCAGTCCTTTTCCATCAGTGCGAACTCCCCTTTTGAACCATCATAAAATTTAAAAATTGTTTTTTTTTGTTGGGTTTTCCCAAAGCAGAATTTGGGAATTTTTGAAAAAGGCTTTTTTTCGTGATTTAGAATGGTGGTTGTTTTTAAAATGTTCCTCAAATTATTGGGGGAATTTTTGGGTTTAACGCTTCTCCCGGGTCTAAAACCCACGTTTCTTCTCTCAGAGTTTTTCCACTGCTTTTTATTCTATTAATTTTTTTAGAAAGCCCCGTTTTTACATAAAAAATGACCCCTCCCCATTACAATCTTTGAGATGCCCTTTTTTGGGGATCTTAAAAATTCCCTTCCAGTCTGGGACATTTTCTTCTTTCCATCTTTTTTAAAATAGTTCTCCCCTGGCTAATGTTTATCATCAGAACAAACATTTCTGCATAATTTTCATCCCCCCTGCCTTATTTTTTTTATCAAAATTTTAAAATTTAAAACCCAAATATCTCTCTTTTTATTGACTGGGGGTTCATCTTAATTTATGATATTTTCCACATAGTTTGACATTTTTTCACTTTACTTCTTTTTTTAAATCCCTGCAATAAAAAAGGGGGGGGGATTTTATATTTTCAAAAAAATTTAAACTATTTTAAAATAATAATTAATGCATACACTAAACTTGTTTATCATCAAAACAATTTTTTTTAAACATTAAAATTGTTGACAATATCTTTGTTAGTTTTTTTTTTGAATTAAAAAAATATAACCTTTTTTTTCTGGGTGTGTCTCCACTTTTTAAGGCAATGACGGGGTTTACGCCTCAACAACCCGGTAGCAGTGTGACGAAAAAGAAGAAAAAAAAGGCGGGATATAGAAGGTTCAATGGAGCCGGTCTTCAATGCGTGCACGCCAAATATGATGACGCAATCAATGGACCTCGTCTATTTTTTAAACCCCGCCCCTGTAACAAAAAAAACTTCCAAAAAACCGAGGGGACAAGCCAACGGATCGCGAGCCCCACGTGCATCCCAATCAATGCGGGCAGTTCTGATGTACAATGTCTTGGAGGACGTGGGTGTGCAATGACAAAGTATCTTGGATAAACAAGCAACAATTTTTTATATGAGAATTAATAATTAAGATTAGTTTTTAGTTAATAACGCGACTTCCCCTGGTAACGGTATGTGCTAAGTGTCCTCCCATATTGAATGGTGTCGTCATGGCGGCTGTCTTGGGCCAGTGGGGCCGGCCCCCAAAAAAAAGGGTTAAAGCTATTTATTTTTTCTTTAAAAATTTAAACCTCACCGAAACCATGATTTTTTCAAAATTTATGTCGGGCCCAAAAAATTGATCACGACCCCCCGGGTGTCGTCTGATCGTTCCTATGGCTCACTGGTTAAACACATCTCCCTGTTCTCTCCACCCAGTTCTACTTGTATAATAGTAACTCCAAATTTCTTAAATGATTGGATGAATTCACCATTAACTTTTTTCCCTCATTTAACAGGCCCCCGTAAAAACCGAAAAATCCCCCTTATCTTTTAACCCCCCGACAACAAAATGTTAAAAATCTTCTCTTTCTTAATGCTGCAAACACCGTCTCAGATCAACATCATTCTGGGGTTAAAAACCTCAATAAAAGACATCCATGCATCTGAACATGCAGATTAAGCGGCAGTCTAAACAAAACAGACAACATTTCACCCCCAAACCCCCCCCCGGGCTGCAAAAGATAAAAACTTCACTTCGGAAAAAGATGGACAAATTTGATATGGAAAAACTACGGAAGCTAAGTATTGATATCATTAAAGTATGTAAATAAATTCTGATTCTGAACATTTGAAAGAAAAAAAAAAAACCAGAGACTTTAAAGAAGTGACGATAAGCCATCTTAAAGGGTTTTTTGGCGTCTAATGGAATGAATACGTAAGTTTGTTTAAAAACCGGGCCCCTTTCATCTATTCATTCATGACCCCCTATTTTAACCTCGGACCGGAGGTTCCGGGCCCCAATGTTCGGGTGTAAAAAATAAACCCTTTTACCTAAGCATATCGAAAGAGGCGACTAAGGGGTTTGGCAAATGGGGATAATGTCTAAAGGAGAAGTCAAAAGGGCCCGGGGCCTAAAACCAATTCACAAAAACCGTTTTTGGGAAAAGAAAAAACATACAAAAAGTGATTAAAATTGGTCGTAAAAAACAGCCAAAAAAGAAGAAGAAAAAAAGAACCTCTGGACACAAACCTAATAAAAATTTCAAAAAGAAAAATATTTCTAAAAAAAATATATTTCATTTTTTTATTTGTCATGGTACATCCTTTACACAGTTTTTTTTTGCAATCTTGCTTTCCTTTGTAACCATTCAACTTTTCCAAACTTCATCCTTTCATTTTCGGGCATATGCAAAACCTACAAATCTGAGGTGGTCAGCCCGGGCACATAATAAAAATCTTGGGAAGCTGTATAATACCATAAAGGGAAGTTATGGACAGACATTTCAGTTTGCGTGGGGGGAAAAATAAAGGATAAAAAAGCTGAAAGGACTAATAAACACAATTTTTAACACATGGTTTCTTTTTTATTTTGGACCTTCGACGTCAAAATTCAAGCCAAAAAAAAGGCTGAAAACAAACTTCTTAACTTACCCGTCAAGAAAATATTTAAAAAAAATGACAATAAATCATAGTTTGTAAACTTTCAAACATCATCCATTAACCCTTTAAAAGCCCGCCCTCATCAAAAAACATAACCAGACAAATTTCTTAATAAATATTATTTTTTCAAAAAAAATGCGTTTCCAGATTAGAGAATTAAAAAGAAAAACATATACATCCAAAACCAAAATTATCAAATTTAAAGCAAAAAATATCAACCCCTTTGCTTTAATTTTTTCTTATAGTGACATCAAAAAATTTTTATTTCTTTTCTTCATAACAAGTGTATCAATATATTTTCTGGTCAATTCATAAAATTTCTAATAAAATTTTTATTGATTAGGTGGCGTTGGGCGGGATGGGACTCGGTCTTTAAACCTCGACGTTCGGGTTCAATCGTGCGGACTTTTGGTTTAAAAAATTTTTCGCTGGATTTTAAAAAGGACGATGGCACCCCCCGTTCAGAAAGCAATGAAAAATACGAATTTCTTCTTTCTTCTTTTTTTTGTCGTCCATTCCAGTTGTTGCCCAGTGTCTGGTTTTTTTTTTGTCTTGTACTGTTCGGTGGCTTTTGATTTTTTCTTTCTCTTTCACGGATTCTCACGCCATCAAATATCTTTTCCTGTTTTCCCTTTTCCTTTTTTCCCGATGTTCTTTGTGAAGACTCTGTATACTTTGGATTTTGGGATGCATTCTTTTGTAAACCACTTCTTTTTTCTTATCTATGAATTCAAGCCTTTTTGTGTTTTTCTTTCTTATGCTGATGTTGGTGATCCTGTCTTTTCTTGTATTGTTGGTAACTTTTTGGGGCCCTTTACGTAGTTTTTTTTTGTGACTGCCCTCAATGTCCATGTTTGGCTCGGGTAACACAAAGTGGTATAAAAATGCGGGATCATCTTTGTTAGCTGCCTGTAAATTTTGGGTGCCTGCAAATGTCAGAAAAATCACAAACACGTTAAAAGTTGGGTTGATTAGCAACGTCCTGTAAAGGATATTAATTAATTTTTTTTATTTCAGTAATCCTAGTTAGAAGATATAAGTAAAGGAAATATTCTTTTATTTTTTTTTAATTTTTTATTTCTGCAATTATTTCTTTCTTTTTTTTTTTTTTTATAACGTTGGTTATTTTTTGTTTTTTTTAATAAATCATTTTTCATCCAGTTAATTTGTTTATTAACTCTTCGTGGCCCAAACGCCCCCCAAAGGGCTTTAGTCGGACCCCTTTTTTCCGGGACCACACTAAATGGCGTTTTTATTCAAAAAACAAATCCCTGAAAACGTGGTTTTTCCCCTACAGGCCCACTAAATTAAGGGGGGGTTTTAATTTTCAGATATAGTAAGTCCTAATAAAAAAAAAGCGTGGCAATAAATCGGATGTCCCTAGGCATCCGGGCGCATGACTGCCCAACCACCGTCGTCCTTACTCAGATCACTTACAACCCCAACAGTGGTTTAATAAGGGGTCGGTATGGAGGGTTCATGAAGAAAAAATTTGAAGTCTCTAGGTACTCTTTGATTATATAACAATATTCTTTTTTTCTCTCTCTCTCTCTCTCTCTCTTTCTGTCTCAACTCTTTATCTCTTCCCTTTTGCCTCTGGAGCTTGGTCAAGAATTATCAATAAAAAGGAAAGCCCTAGTGTTCCGGGCCCCAAAATTTTGTAAGAATAGAACCTTTTTCCCACCCATTCAAAAGAGGCGACAAAGGGAGGTTTGGCTGAAATCAGATCATTGCCCTAAACGTGTGAAGTTTTCTTTTGGGGCCACCCAATTCCTATACGTTCTTGGCAAAGATCAAACATACCCAAAAGTATTAAAATTGGTCGTAAGAACAACCCAAAGAAAGAAAAAATAAAAGGGGAAGACTGATAAAACTAAGAATGGCGAAAAACGTAAAACAAGTACTGTTTTTTAAAAAATAAAAACAATAAAATAAAAGAACGTTTCGAAAAAGGACTTTATCAACAAAGGATCAACTGGTAAAAAAAATTAAAATTACCAAAACATATGTCAAGAAAAATTCCCTAACGGCCCCTAAAATAAAATATTGACTAAAACGAAAAACAAAATAAATCGAAAGAGAAGTGGAAAAATAAGATAAACAAAAAAAATCATAAATAAAATTCCTCTTAAAATTTATACATTACAAGGGCCTGCAGTAATTTCTCATACCGCTCTATCCGGGCGCTTCTCTCTTCCAAAAAACAACCGATATTTTTTGCCTCTCCCCAAAAAAAGTTTTTTCGGGGTCTCCTGGGACATCTCTTTTTGAACCCTTTCACCCCTTTAATCCTGTTTTGATTTCTTTTCTTTTCCCCCAAAATTTTAACCCCCCTGGACAGGGGAGTCGGGTAACAGCTGAATTTTTTAAAAAATTGACCAAAGGGAGGTAGGGAAAATTTATAAATGGGACGCTCTCTTTTTTGATTGGGGTCTCCGAAAAGGGGAACTTTTGATGGACTTGTGTGGACATGCCCGACAGTGTGTCTTCGTGGTGAGAAGTCTGTAATAAAACTTTCATGGGGACTGTGAAAATGGACTTAAGGCTGCTGCGCGGGGGAAGGCAGCTGGGTGTGTGCCGACGTCGTCCTAACAAAAATAAATATCTCCCTCTTCTCTTTTTTATAACAGTTTAAACTCAAAAAAAATCATATATATATAATTTATATATATATATATATATATATATATATATATATATAAAAGAATATATACATTTAAAACAACATATATAGAAAGGGGCAGAAAAAAAAAAATCAAGATTATAAATCTTAATCCATGGGGTCCCAAGTCTCCTTCTTTTCTATTCTTGGCCTTTTCTGTATTTGTTTCAGTATAATTTTTTTCTTTTTATTCTACTGTTTTCCCTCTTCCCCCCTTTTAGGTCTTCCCTCTTTTGTAAACTGTGTCCATCACAGGTTTGGAAAGGTTAATCTTCCTTAGTGCAGTTTTGAAATTCTCAGTCGGTATTGTAAATGAATCTCCATCCATCTCAGTGCGGTATTTGAAAGATTTCTCCATTCATCTCATTTAAAATTTGAAAAAATTAATTTCCCTCCTCTCAGTGCATTTGGAAAGGTTCTCGGTGGTTTTGAAAAAATTAATCTCCATCCTTATTTTTATGTGAAAAAGTTCTCAGTGGGTTTGTGAAAAATTAATCTTCCCTCTCTGCGGTTTTGAATGGTTAATCTCCATTCATCTCAGTGTAGGTTTTGAAAGATTTTCATACAAAACCCTGTCCCATCCCTCTCCCGCGTTTTTATGGATAATGGTGTAAATTCTCTTTTGACGCTGCAAGCTTTTTTTTCTTAATTTTTGTCGAACATTCGTACGATCTGTTGCAGACAACAATATTCTTGTCTGAAGATAAATTCCAAAACCCACGGGAGGGTTCGTTGCTTTATAGGTTTATTTTGGGAAGGGAAAATAATTAAATAGTTTTACAAAGTAAATAAAATAATAGATCACGTTTCTTCAAAATAATTTATCGAAAAAAAAATCATTAAAAACAAGCGATGACACTATAAAAAAAACAACATGAATGGAAGCACATTCTTGAACCCTGGGGAAAGGGCGGACCGCCGGAGATCGCACAAGTAAAACCGATTCTGAAAATTTCGGGACGTAGGGTTTTCCTTTTTTGACTTAGTAGATCTCATAAGCTTGGGAAAAAACACGGGCTTTGCCCAGTTGAGAAATGCGTAGTTGAAAGAAAAAATAAAGTTGTGAAAAAAAAATGTTATATATTTTCTTGCTCATCGATGATCCAAAAAAAACAATAAATCAATTTTTATTTTTTAATTATTTTATACATGACTGTATATTTTTTACATGCTATATATTTATATACATGATATATATTTTATATAACTAAAAAAAATTTTATAACTATAGTATATTTATAAATGGTATATTTTTATATACATATTTTTATTTTATATCTATATTATTTTTATACATGACAATTTTCCCCCTGGTTTCAGGGCTCAAAAATTTTTAAAGAAAAACCACACCTACCCTGTTAAGAGGGGACTAAGGGGGTTGGAAAGTAGACTCTCCCTTTCCCTTTTTTGTCTCAAAAATACTATCTTTTGAAACAAGAATTGTTTGGGTAACAAAAGAATATGGGCACTATCTCCGAACGCGCTGGGGAAAGGATTGGACATGTGATGGGGAAAAATCCCAACGAATACTGCACTGAGATGGACCGGAGGGGGCAAAGCGTGGAAAACCAAGCGACCTGGAGGGGAACGATAACAAAAGCTGAAGGGAAAAGAATCATAAAATGGAACACAATCAGAGAAAGGGCCCTGAACAGGGGAAAAATGGTTACGTTTGTTGCTCCTAAACCCAAGGGCGTAAATGATAAAAAGAGAGGAGAAAAGGTTTGGATGAAATCGGATTCGTGTCCCAAACGTGTAAAAATCTATGCGTTTGGGGCCTAAAACCCAAAGTCAATATAAAGTTCTTGGGAAAGATCAAACATTCACAAAGTGATTAAAATTTGGGCGTAAAAAACAACAAAGAAAAGTAATTTTTCTGTGGAAAAAAAAGAAAGTTTACACAATCATCACGGGGCTTTTTTTTTTATAACAAGACTAACAGAAAGTCTAGTATCTATATGTTAAAAATATATACCAGTATTTATATACTTTGGTTTTTTTTTTTTAGCTCATCCTCAAGTTTTTTGAAAAAATTCTACATTATGTCCGACGGGAAATTAAGGGTGTTAAATAGGAAGTAAAAAATTTCGTTGCTCATTTTTAATCCCCCCTCCTCCTAATTTTTATCCTGGAAAAACAAAAATCATTGGTTGGGAACAGGTTTTTTGGGTGAGAAAATGGAAAGGCTAAATAACCATCACGTATTATATTTCCCTGTTTATTTAGGGCTGAATACTATGGGAAAAATTTTTTTCCCCCCCTCTATCGAAACTCTTTCCAAAATTTTTCTTTAAGTAAGTACGATATTTCTAACCTTTCATAAAATTCGTTTCGGTAAATCCATTTTTTTTGGGTTTTGCCTCTCAATAATTCTTCTTTGAATTTTCTTTCTTCTTCTTCTTTGTTCGTTCTTTGACCAATTTTAAACCTCTTTGTGATATTTTGATCTTTGCCAGGCTTTAACGTTGCCCCTTGCTTTGGGAGGCCCCCAAACCAAACTTTCTTTTAGGGAAGCATCCATTTTGAAACCTCCTTTCCCTCTTGCTTTTCCCCGGGGGTAGTGGGTTTTTTCTTTTTCCCCAAAATTGGTCCCGTAACACTCGGTGGTTCTTTAATATTCTTTCAAAGTATTAAAAATTTCATATTTCTTTTTTTTAAAATTTTCAAATTAAAACTCCCCCGTGTTAAAAGGTGGACACGATTCCATCTTCCCTGGGAAAAAACAATGGGAAAAGGATGTCCCGTATTTCTCTTTTTTCACCCCTCCTGAATTTGTCCCTTTTCGTTCATTTTTACTATCAAAATTTTTTTCAAAAAAACATACAAAATAACAAATTTAAAAAGAATTTAAACTAACAAAAAATTAATAAATAAACTCAACTAACTCAACACTAATCAAAGTTATTCAAAAAGAAAAAAAGAAAAAAACTCAAATTACATCGCATCAAAATTTAAAATCCGGAAATGAAAGTACGAAATAATGGGATAAAAAAAATTTAAACTCCCGAAAACATTTAAAAAATAAAATAAACAACACTAATCATGGGTTTTAAAAAATGAATTAAAAAAAAAAATTACATCAGCATAGTCTGATAGAAAAACGACAAAAATCAAATCAATCCACTTATTTGCCCTGTTTTCATCGTGCAATTTTCCTTTAAAATAATGAAACCCCAATTTTTTTGCTATTTGAACTTACATTCTTAAAACCCTTTTAGTCTCAATAAAAAAGGGGCGGATCAAATTTGGGGCAAAATTTTATTTGTGGTTGATTGACTTCATATCTTTTTGGATGATTTTTTGATTAGTCTTCTTGAAACATTTAACTTTAAGAGACAAAAATTCATCTTGGGGGAGTATAACTTTATGAGTGTTCTAAATCTTAAAATTTTTTAGTTATGTTTTTAGGAATTCTAATATTCTAACTCAGAACTTTCTTCCCAATGATTTCTTTAAGAACATTCTAAAAAGTTTACATTGAACTTTCTTCACTGTTTCATTAAAAAACGTTCTATAAGTTTAGAAATTTCTTCATCGATTTTTTAAAAGCTTCACAATGATCCCCAGAAATTTTTTCAGCGTGATTTTTTTAAAACATTCACAAATCTACATTAGAACTTTCTTCAGCGATGATTTTTTAAAAACATTCTACAATAAATAAAAACTAATTAAATTAGAACATTCTCAAATTAATAGAACTTTCTTGAATGGGTTTTAAAAAATTTTTTTTCAATAATCTAAATCAGAACTTTCTTCAGCAATGATTAAATTAAAACATTCTAAAAAATCAAAACAGAGCTTTCTTCCAAAAGATTACATTAGAAATTCTAAAATCTAAATCAGAACTTTCTTAAATGTTCATTTAAAAACTACAATAATCAATCAGAACTTTCTTCAATGTGTTTATTGAACATTCTCATCGTCTTTTAAAAAATAAACTCCCCTTTGGAACTTGGGTCACATGACGAGTTCTGAAAAAATTTCTGTTCTGTCAAGTTGGCCAACGTCACACTGTCATTCTCAGATCTCAATGCATCTTTAACCATCGTCTTCTAGGTCTTCCTCTCATTCTTCTTCCCGGGAAATTTTTCCCCAAAAAATTTTTTTCTCTAGGGACTCATTTCGTTTGATTTTCCAAAAAAATTTAATTTTCCTTGTTTTTTAAACTTTTAAAAAACCCAAATTTTTTTAATATCAACTGTTGAAAAACGAAGCATTTTTCTTTTTTCTGTCCCGGTTTTTAAATCTTTTTAGCATTTTTTCAAAGGCATTAAGTCTTCTCCCCGCTTTTTTAATGTTCTAAATATCTTCAGAAATTTTTCTTTTTAATTTTTTCAATAAAAGTTTATTAAATTAAAAACATTCTACTAAAAGAAATTGTTAAATTAAAAAATTTTACAATAAAAGAAATTGATTTTAAAAATTTTATAATAAATGAAATTTAAATTAAAAATTTAAAAACATTCTACAATAAATAGAGGTGATTAAATTAACAACATTCTACAAAAATGAAAATTTATTAAATTAAAAACATTCTACAATACGAAAAATTTTTAAAATTTAAAAACATTCACAATAAATGAAAAGATTAAATTAAAAAATTCTACAATAAATAAAATTGGTTAAAAATTAACAACATTCTACAATAAAGGGGAAAATTATTAAAACATTCTATAATAAAAAAAATTGATTAAATTAAAACATTCTACAATAAATGAAATTTATTAAATTAACAACATTATAATAAAAAATTATTAAAATTTGAACATTTTGATTTAACTCAGAACAAACAGTGTCCAAATTAGAAATTTTAAAAAGTAAGAGGTTTTTAAAAATTCAGGGGAAAAGAGCCAATGTATTTTCTTTAAAAAAGGGGGAAACCCGTAATGGGGGGGGGAGGATTCGGGGAAAAAAACCCAAATTTTCAAACCAGGTTTGAACCAAAACCCACCCCTTGCCCATACAGTACAGGCGTTTTTGACCTCGCTTTTTAGCTTTCTGCAATGATCTACTTAATTTAAAAAATTTTTCGTCATTTAAAATTTCAACCCAAGATAAAGTCGGCGCAATGCTAGAACCCCGTGGGATTCAACTCGATCTTGGAACCACGGCGCTTTAACCATAACCCCAACCACTTATCCCAAAAGGGGCCCCCCCTATCTATTAAATATTTTTAATTGGAAAGCCAAAAAATCTTACCCTTATCCTGCCATGGGAAAACATAACCGTTGGGTAACCTTTTTTGTTCCCAAAAACATTTCCAAAAAAGGGGTACTGCCTTTGGGGGAAAAAACAAACAATGTCCCCAAAAGGATTTTGGGGGGGGATAAAAAACGGGGGGATGAAAGGGGGCAAAATCTTCGTCAATCGATCGGACACAAGAAAGGGGTTTTGGTTCAATCCGGCTTCGACATTCCACATCGAGGAAAAATTTACCTCCTCCTCCTGCACCTAAGGTCTAGAAAGTGAAGTGGGGGGCTTCTTACCTTAAAAACTTAAAATGCTCAGGAAATTTTATTTTTTCTGGTAGAGGGCCAAAAACTTCGTTTCGGATGCGATCGTCTTACATTAATAGGGGCTTAACTAGGCTCAACATTCAATCGTCTTGGGAAATTCTCTTTTATATAAAAAAGAAAAAGGGTCAAAATGGTGGAAGAAACCCCAGAAACAAACAAACAAAAAACAAAATTAAAAACTCCGATAAACAAATTCACAGTGTTTATCTCTTTGTTTGAATAATTTATACATTTATAATCATACATTCTTCTGTCTGGAACATTCTTTCCCAACCCGAAAACTCGGGGACTAGAACAAATTAAAGGGAAAAAATTTCTGTAATTTTTTCTAACAAAATTGCTTTTTTTGTCCCGCTGAATAATCAACTTCCTCGGTCATCCTTTCGTTAACTTATCGCAAAAAAAAACATTTGTTGCTCATGTTCAAAAACATAACAATGCAAATTTACTTCCCAAAAAATTTTGGGTATCAGATGGACCGGTAAGTTTTCTTCGATCAGAACGGATCGGGAAAACATAATATTTCAACACCAATGGACAGGACAGGGACATGTTGAACGTAATATTCATTGGCTATCCTAAAAATCCCGAAGAAAAAAAACAAGAAAAATTATAATCAATGCAAATGTCATGGAATCTTGGTTTTAAAAAAATATAATGATACTTTCTTAGCATAACACAAATTTTATGGAAAGTTTTCTTAAAAAAAAAGGGAAATATGCTGTCTAACTTTTTTTATATTTAGAAAAGCATTTATGATGGTTGTGGGGCCGGACACCGTAAACAGGCAATACTTCTTCTTACTCTAGTACGTCCACTACTAGTTGTGGGCTATACTACTACTGATACTAATACTACTATTTGGGTAATTACATTCCTTTCGGACTTTTTCGTAACCCCACTTTTTAACCCGTTTGTGATTTTCTAGGGATTATTACGTTCAGTAGTTTTCCAGCTTTCTGAATGGGTGGTAAACGTTATTTCCAAAAAAACACAAACAATTTCAAACCAAACTTCCCCGCGTGATTCGAACTCAGAACGTCGGGTTAATAAAAGTCCCATCTCCAAGCCACAGACCCCCTATTACTACTACTATAATACTACTACAAATTTAGTTGCAATTCCCCCTACTGTGACCACTCTACTGCTGGGTGCTACTACTACTACTGATACTAATACTACTATTACTACTACTACTACTAATAATAAAAAAGGTAGTAGTTATAATGCTAATATAGTTGAGATGCCCATTTTCTCCAGAAAAGCAAATAGTGGCGGTGGATGGGGAGGAGAAGGAGATGAGGTGGGGAAGGGGAGGTGTGGTAGAAGGAGGGACAGTAGAATGGTTACAAAAGAAAACAAGATTACAAAATTAGAAAGTTTTCATGTAGTGGTACGCAATACTAGAACCTACTGTAATTGCAAATTAGAAGTTTTCATGTAGGTGGTACGCAAATACTGAAACCTACTGTAATTACAAAATTAGAAAGTTTTCATGTGAGTGGTACGCAAATACTGAAACCTGTAATTCAAAATTAGAAAGTTTTCATGTAGAGTGGTACGCAAATACTGAAACCTACTGTAATTGCAAAATTAGAAAGTTTTCATGTGAGTGGTACGCAAATACTGAAACCTACTGTAATTACAAAATTAGAAAGTTTTCATGTGAGTGGTACATAATACTGAAACCTACTGTAATTACAAAATTAGAAAGTTTTCATGTGAGTGGTACGCAAATACTGAAACCTACTGTAATTACAAAATTAGAAAGTTTTCATGTGAGTGGTACGCAAATACTGAACCCTACTGTAATTGGAAAATCGCTTGTCGTAAAATCCGATTATCGTTAAACCCGAGGGAGTGAAACAGGTCGCCAAGAATGTATAAAATAGTCTCTGCATTTGACAACGCTGATGTAAACAAAATTAATTTGTCCATCAAACTGAAAAAAATGGTGTAATAAGCTGAAGTCAATTTTAGTTTACCACCATTGTTTGGAAAAATAGTAAAGATCCGATTTTCATACCGTGTGGTATACTGGGAATACTGTATTAGACCAGTATTTTTCTTTGAACAAAAGCAAACTATTTCTCTCTTTCACGATCACCCTAGACCGATGTACCAGATCTCCCATAAAATCTATTCATGTGGAAATATGATTCATACAACCTTAGCATTGGTGTGTTTCGTTACATCACTCAGCACCATTTGGAGCTCTGGTGCTTATCCTTTGGCGATGTGTCCGGTTTCAGCCAGCGTTTACTCAGTTCGCTCTCCGTTCTGTAGTCATCTAGTGTTTTTACGGTGTGGGGTAGCTAGCCCCATGCCCAAAATCCTTATTCGCCTCTTATAACATGTGTGGCAGGTAACAGTGGTTCTATTCTTTACACCCCAAATTTGGGCTCCGGTAACCACTCAGGCGTCTCTTGTATCTAACTGTAGCTGTGAACTTAAAATTACTTAGGAGTAGTCTGAAAAATGTTAAAATCTAGCTAGAGAGTTTAGTCCTGGAGAACATTTCGAAGAAAGTACCCTAGCTACTACTCTACACATGGCTTTACCATCATTGTAGGTGATATACAATATTTCATTATTTTTTTCTACTTGTGTTGGGCCTTCTTAACCGTTAGTGCAGCGGGACTGACCCAGTTAAGTTTGAAACTTGTAAAACTCAGAGCGTCGCCATTCTTGCAGATGATGCGAGCTGATCGGAATTTTAAAAATATAATTAGTTGTCTTTTGGCTCTATGAAGGCTCCCACTTTTTGCCGCATTCAAGTGGGCACCACACTTTGATCTTAGCCAAAAGACCGCCATGTTTATTAACTTTTTATTTTGTTATCAGTGTCGGGCACTTGTCCATTAGTGCCACCGTAGGATGGTACAAATTATATTTTAAACCAGTGGCGGTTCGTCTGAAGATGGGGCCATTACACCAAAAATAATGTGCAATGAGTACTTATTATTTAATAAAAATAAAATTTACTCTAACCCAAAACCAGGATTTTTCTGAAAATGTGTGTCTGGCCCCACCAACAAAAAGGACCACGCGCCGCAACTGTTGTAAACGTATAATAACCAAGAGCGTCGTCCTTTTCGACGAGACGAGAGCTGATGAGAGTTTTAACATTTTCTTTGGTTTTCTATTGGCTCTCTGAAGCCTCCCACTTTTGACCGTGATCAAGTGGACTTACATTTGATCTTGCCAAATTCCGCCATGTTTAAGATCTGTTTTTGTGTAGAGTATAACAATAGCTAAGATAATATGTACAAACGTGTATTATAAGTGTTTGAGCTATCGATTATTTGATCTCTACGCGTCTGTAGCTTAAACAGTAGTAAGCTCGATCACAACCCAAGTGTACCTGATTCAAACTCCGCGGTCAAAGTGGACAAATGTTTAAGCACATTTGTTTCCGTGGGATTTTACGAAGGTAAAATAGACCATCGTTCTAAAACTATGGTAAACTACTGAACGTATAAGTGAGTGCATAGAAAAAATCTCTCGTTTACTGTGGTTGATAGCTGAGGCCAAATTATTATGCCACGATTATCATTTCCTTTCATTTGTGTTTTGCGTCATCTGATTTGCCACCGCCAAAACTAACAAGGAGTATCTGATTAATCTGATGTATGAAACAAATCATAAGCCCGCCTGCTCAGCGTGTTCGTAGCGCGTTGGACTACGGTGACAAGTCCTCTGTGAGTGCGGGTTCAATTCCGCGGACTGGCAGAAAAGCCAGAGGTTCCCCAGATTTATGGTGTTCGTGGCATTGAACCAGATGGTTACGATGTCCATGACACCGAGCCGAAAGCTTTCAGCTCAAGTGCTTCTGGATCGAAAAAAACACAAAATAAAAACAACAAACAAATCATAAATAATCAAGATCTAGTGCAGCAAAGTAAAGAGTCAGAAAAACAAAATAGCAGAAAAAGTACAACGGATACAGAGAAACATGGGGAGAATTCAGATTATAAAAACTGTTATGATTACTGCCCTTGCGTGCGCCATTTTGTTTGATCACAAGTGCAAATAAAGTCAACGCGAACAAGACAAGACTATTTAATGGTTTGACCAAAAAAAATGAGAGGACAAGCATTTCGGGTTATCTGAACAATCAAGCTAAAAACACTATCACACTGTCACACTATCACACTATCACACTATCACACTATCACACTGTATGTAAAGTAAAAAAAAAGTGAAGAAACCCTTTTGTCATACCTCAATGCAGTGGCGGCTCGTGATCATTTTTGTTGGTGGGACCAGACATTTTCTTCCGGATAAATCATGGTTTTTGATTGCTATATTTTAATTTATAAAGTAATAAATACACGTTAGACATTATTTTTGGTGGGGTCCCGACCCCACTGGCCCATAAAGACAGCCGCCACTGCCTCGATGTATATTGAGAATACGGTGTTGGCCCGTATTCTCGGTGATCGTTGGTAAACGCTGGCTAATGTAGTCAACCCACGCCGGTCACCTTTACTTCCCATTGCTTTACCTGGTAAACAGTTGAGGCTGCGTCGACGTGATAGACGTTTAATTAATCAATCAAGTGCCATGTCTGGGGACATAGGCGATCATGTCACCCCCTCCCAAACTCTCTGTTTGGTGCATGTAATCATTCATGACGTCGATCTTTTGTCGAACCACGTTATCAGACCATCCAGCATTTTACCCTCCCGTCTTCCACGATCTCTTTTTCCTTAAATGTTATGTAGTCACAAATGTTCTAAACCTTATCTTTGCATTATCTGATTATTATTCTTTTGATAAGGTTTCTTTGTGTGCAGGCCTGATTAAAAACCTCCTCATTTGTTTTATTCGCTGTCCATGGAATTTTCAGCATTCTTCTGAAACCACATCTCATTGGCTTCCTAAAATAAGGAGTTTAAAGCCGAAGGATTGACTTCATTGCATTAGGTTTTACCTACAGCTCAGTCCCTCTCGCAGAAATGGCACGCACCTGCTGAGAGTGCTGCACAAGCACGAACTCCGTAGTTCAGCAACAATCCTATGGGTCTCTGGAAAAAACTGCACTCGTGAACAGAATGGCGCGGACCGGACTCGAACCCACGACCTTCGACTCACAAGGCAAAGAGCTTAACACCCCCGTCTCTTTGGCTTCCAGTGACGGTACGGTCGATAAAAGAAGTCCACGCAAAAATTAGTTCTTTAAAATATTTTCTGTAGCAGACATTCCAACATTATTTTCTCATATTGTTACCAAAACAGAATATTCTACATTAATCTATCCTTTTTTCCATTGATTCTCTATAGCTTGTTAATTGCATTTTCGTGACAGTTCAATTGTTAAATTCCGCTACAACACCTCATCTCAAAGCTTGAAAATCTTTTTTTCTTCCTCCTTAGAATCCATTTCTCTGTGCCATACAGTACAATGGCCATAAATATATGAGTCTTCACTTTTTCTACAAATCAATATCGATGTTAATTGAGATTATGTTTTATTATTCCTCACTGAACCCTGTTCAACTGTTGCAACTCAAGATCTGACGTCTGTTTCACAGCGGGTATCCTCTTTTATTATTATTATTATTATCCTATGTATTATTATTATTAGCATTAGTATTTGCTAGATATTGACATGTCTAAGCTTGTTTAAATGCCTCTAGTTCTATCATGATATTGACATGTCTAAGCTGGTTTAAATGCCTCTAGTTCTATCATGATAATGACTTTAGGTTCCTAAGTACCATTATTTTTCTCCTATTATTTTTACTTTTTTGCTAAATATTCCCGCTGTGTGGTTGATCTTTTCTTAGATACTGATTTGCGAGTGGTTACCGGGCCCAAGTTTGGGTGTAAAGAATAGAGCCACTGTTACCTGCCTCGCATGCCGTAAGAGGCGACTAAGGAGGTTTCGCTGAAATCGGATGCATGTGTCCTAAACGTGTAGAAGTCTATGTCATGTTACTTGCTGAGAGTACTGCACAAAGCACAAACTTCATAGCTCCGGCAACAATCCTAGAGGTTCTCATGAAAAAAAAACTTACAGTCTAACAGAACGCCGTGACCGGAATTCCTATCACGACCTTTGGACGAAGGCAGTAGAGTAGCCTCTTTTTTTTCTTTCCCCGATCCGCGTCAGGCTTTTCAGCTCTTCGGCTCAGTGCCATGGACATCGTAATCCTTCGGTTCGGTGCCATGAACACCGTAAATCTAGGAATATGTGGCTTTTCTGCCATCCGCGGAGTTGAACCCGCACACAGAGGATAGTCACCCGTAGTCAACGCACTACGAACACGCTGGAGTAGACGGGCGAGGGTAACCACTTAACTATAAAAACCCACATTATATGAATATCGAGATAGATACGGAGAGCGGATACAAAATTCAGAATGCTTTGAGTAACAAGAAGAGATCGGTTTATAAATGAAGACATCAGTAGAAAAGTGGTTACGTCTCAAACAGCAATGTTACTCCGATATAGTGGATACAAAGCAAAAGACTGGCCACGCAAAACGTGGACATCGGGAAAATAGCAGTGGGCGGAATACACTGTTTATGCGTGCATACAAAGCCCGTTCTGAAATATCTTTTATCCTGTCGCTGGGGGAAAAGATGGATTGAAGAAAGAAGGAAAGAAAATATGCCCAAAAAAACAAAAACAGCAAGGGGCTGTTGTTGAATACTAAAACAAGATACTAAAATTTTGTGCAAAAGTAGGGGGTGAAATCTTGGAATTTTCCCATGTCATTTCATCTAACAAATTAATGTAACGAATGATCGCAAAGTTGGCTGAAATCATGAATGTCCTAAACGTGTGAAGTCTATGCGTTTTAGGGAAAGGCACAACCTTTTGAGACGGAAAAACCAAAGTTATAATTTAAAAAATTTTCAGTTTTAAAGAGCCACTAAAATTGTTGTTCAACGTGGCTTTTTGCACCAGCTGCGCAGCTACATTTCGACAGTGCTTTAATTTGACTACTGGCAATGTATTTATTATAGGGGGGTTTTTATCCTCTCTCCTTCCTACATTCATGGTTTTATCCTGTTTGCAATATTTCTTTGAGTTTTGAAATAAAAAAATTAATAATTTTTTTTTGCGCATGGAACTGGAAGGCCGCAATTTGACATCAGAAAGAACACAACTTGACTCAGAAAGAGCCGCAGGTTGCCGACCCCTGGTTTGGGGCCTGCAAACCAATGTGCAACTATCACATTCTTGGCAAGATCAAACATATCCAAAGTGATTAAAATTTGTTTAAAGAACGAACCAAAAGAAGAAGATCCAACTACGAAAGTTTCGACCATTAACATTTGGGGGAAATTTTTGAACAACTCAGATACAAGATGACATTGTCTCCATTCAACAATTTTAAAGGATTGAATGAAAAAAGTAGAAATCCTTTACAGTAGCATATCATCACCAAACACAGTAAACGAGTTGTTGCTTTATAGACACCATGTATACCTTCAATAGTTTGCCATTGCTTTCTGAACTGTGATGTCTGTGTTTACCGTTCAGTAAATCAGTAACAAATTGCTTCAACTTCCCCCACCGAGTTTGAACATAGTAGCTTGGGTGTTGATCGAGTTCACTACCGCTACGCCACAGACGTCCACAAAAGATTAGAACCGTCAATCATATAGGTAAGAATGTACGGATCAGAATCTTTTCTAATAAAAAAAAAATAAAGTCGCAAGCTTTATTCTTGATTCTTCTTCTTTAGGGGCTCTCCATATATACTACTTGTTAACCACTCTGTGGGTTTGTATGTGATCTGAGCCTAAGAGTGATTGCTCGTTGTACCAGTTATGCCCTACAAGTGGTTAGACATCCGATTTCTGCGATGCTTTTTTTACTGGGTAGCTTCCTAGTTCCTACACCAGTCCCTCTTACGTCATGCCTTGTAAGTCGCAGTGGTACTATTATTTACTTCGATTGCGGACCCAGAAATCACACTGGCGGTATTTATGATTCCAAACACTGCTAAAAAGTTTTAAAATTTCTTTATTTCATTAGCACCGGACCTCCAGACTCAAAACACTTATATAGACAAAGAAATAAGTCAAACAGCTCTCGCCAGTGTCAGCATCGGAACGAACACCGGAGCCTGCAAGACTGGCCTCTCCTGGGTGAGCTGAGAAGCAACATGTGGTCACATCCAGTCGACCTGAAAACTAAACTTTGAAACCTGTCAGACCTGAAGCTGACTGTTCATTTTTTCGTCCACAGTAAATTAGCGCATGACCAGAGATCGCTGAAAAGTTTACATTTCCTACTTTTTAGCTCAATTATCTTTAGACGAGACTCTACTACTCCATGAATTGTAAATTTTTTTTTTTTTTTTTGAGAAAATAATACACTTTACAGATGAATTGAAATTAAAGATTAAAATCAGGCGAACAAACAAAAATTGTAAACTGTTTAAAATGTAAATAAAACAATGTTTAATGAAGAAATTAGGCTGTCGGGAAACATGAATTAAGAAACACAGTAAATATCCAAAATGTGTGGGCGATAAAGATGAGTTTCACATTTAATCCCCAAAACGCCTAAAATAATAATTTGATTTCCGGGTAATCAAACAAAACAAGCTCAATTCATCAACAAACAAGCATCTACTTTATTCAAGTCTTGGAAGCATTAAATTTGTATTATTTTATAGAAGGTGATTGTAATCTTAAGTTAAAAATCAAATAAAAATGAAGATTTGAAAGACAAAAACATTTCTTGATTCTGAACTGAGGTAAACTCAAATTGTAACAATATTTAACGTATGTGTTGTGATAATGATTTACATCCAATAAGTTTTATGATAAGTTTAGTTTAGTCGTCGGATCATCATCCTGCCCTCCAACCAATTAGTCCCTCAGTGCTCTGATCTCCTCCTCAGTACGTCTCTTGGGGTGTGGCAACTAACCACACCGGTTCTGTGTTGGTTTACTATTGTTCTTTGGATACCAGTATAGTGATCTTGTCTAGCCACACCACATTTTATTTGGTTTTTGCATTTTTATTTAAAGGTTTTGAGATTCACCACTATTCTTGAATCATTTACGTCCTCTTTTGAGGATTTCAGGTATCATTCTGATTCATTGCTTCCCCTTTTTTTCAAAACCCATACCTCAAATATATCAGTGCTTTAATTTCCCCTTGGTGAAAAATTATTGGGATTTTTTTTTTTTTGATTTGTAAGGATTTTTGTCAGAACAGCGCCCTTTTTCCCCTACTTTTTATCGTTTTTTAACTGCCATGGTTAAAAAATACAATCACACAAAAAGTCAAAATTATTCATACATTAATTCTAAAAAATTAATATAATTTTTTTACATATTAAATAAATATAAAACATACTTTTAATAACTCTTAACCTTTGGCTGCGAAGGGGGAAATATATACGTTTTTTCCCTTCTTAAGGCATTAACCGTCTTTTTATTATCTCTTTTTGTGGGCTAAAGCGTTAACCCCGTTTTCCCCCTTACTACTTCCTTTTATAGGCGTATATCCCGCTTGTGCCCCAAAAAAAAAAAGGGTAGATTTTTTTAACCCAGCCTTGGAAAGAAATGTATCAAAAAGGTTAAATCATACTACTGTCAACATAAAAAAAAAGGTTGAAAAATTCAAAAAGGGAACTCAAAAAAAAAAGTAAAAAAAAATATATACCTCAATTTTCCAAAAAAAATTTAATAACAATGGATAAAACAAACATGTCTTAAGAGGCGTTGATGTGGGACAGAAAATACCTAGTAAATAAAACGCACCCACATAAATCGGTTGTTTTGACCTCTTGAAAGGGTTTAAACCCAACAACATACAATCCTTTTGGGCTAAGACCCAAAACAAACCCGGAGGGGTTTTAACAAGTGATCGATATGGAGCTTCGGAATAATAATAAAAAATTATAAGAAGCTTGTATTGCATGAACCATTTTTGTTAATTTATTCTGATATTTTAAATTTTTAATCCGGACTTTCTCATCTGTTCTGAAAACAACGCTAGTTAATGAAACAAAATACTAGAACAGTATACTAGAATAAAGAAAACAGGTTTTAAAAGTTATAAACTTGCCCAAAATACGAACCCATCCATTAAAATAAAGAAGAAAAAAATTAGAATATCATAAAGTTTTTTAATATTAAAAAAGTTAAACTGATAAACAGTATAATGTTTTTTAAAGCTGAACTATTATGGTAATTTTAAAAATCACAAAATTTTTAGATGGAGCGAACAAGCGGGGCGAGAGAGAAAAAGAGAAGAGAGAGAGAGAGAGAGAGCAATTCCCAAAGCAATGTTTTCGGGAAAAAAAATGAGAAAATAAAACCCCCAAAAGGGACAATGACAACAGAATAATAAGAAAATCTTGAAAATGTCGATAAAAAAACGGGAAAAATGATTAGAGTTAAAATTTTCTCCCCTGGATATAATAATAATAAACTTTTCTGTATAGGACTTTTCTATCGAAGATGTAAATTTTTTCAATTCATATATATTTGGGGGAATTGTATAAATATTCTGCAATTATACATATATTATAAGAAAAACTAATTGCTCATCAAATTCTATATTCTGAACTTTAGATTTTTAAATTTTTTTGCTCATAATGTTAACTCTACATTAATTCTAGATTTAATTAACTATTCATAATGCCCAAAAACATTTTCCATTAACCCTTTCCTCTACTTCTGCACAAACCACTAACTGCACACACCAAAAATTTCACACTCTCTAACTGCACACTCACTAACTGCACTCCCGCTAACTGCACACTCTATAATTTTCACTCTACTAATTTTCACTCCCGCTAACTGCCCCTCTACTAACTGCCCCTCTCAAATTTTACAGTCATTTAAATACAGACTACTAACTGCCCTCTGCTAACTGCACACTCTGGGAACCCCACTCTGCTTACTACCCCACTCTACCCCTTTTCCCCATTTCTAACTACCCTCTTCTAACTGCCCCCCTCTGCCCCTCTTAATTCACCCCTACTAACTGCACCATTGTAACACCTCCCTTTTTTTGGAAACCACTAACTCCCTCTCTGCTAACTGCCCCCTGAACCCCATACTCTGCTAAACCTCCCACTAACTGCACCCCTCTGTTAACTACAGACTACCCAACTGCCCCCTCTAACTGCACACTCTGCCCCTGCACCTTACTAACCCGCACTCTGCTAACTGCCCCCTACTAACTTTTCCCCATTGCTAACTCACCTCTACTAACTGCACAAAAACCCAACTGCATACTCCCGCTAACTGAAAACATTGCTAACTGCACCTCTACTAACCCACAAACCACTAACTGCATACTCTGCTAACTTCACCCCTGCCAACTGCATATCTGCTAATCCCCACTCTACTTTTCCCGCACACTCTGCTAACTACAGACCTAACTCACACTCCCCACTACTAACTGCACACTCTCTAATGCACAATAACTAAACTCTATTAACTGGAAAAGACTACTAACTGCCACTCTACTCTGCCACCCCTAACTGCCCCTCTATAAATGCACACTCTGCTAACTTTTCACACTCTGCTAACCCACAGACTATAAATGACACTCTTTAACTGCCCCTCTACTAACTCCCTCTCTAACTGCACCTCCCAAATAAAACACACTACTGGGTGCCCCTCTACTATCTAAAACACTCTCTCTACTAATTTTCACACATTTGTTTCTTTACACTCTACTAACTCCCTTTTTTAAGTACACTTATAACACCCAAAATTTCTAACTGCCCCATTGCTAAACTGCCTTTCCCCAAATGTTCCCCTTTTAAACTATATTCTATTAACCTTCATTTTTATAAAACCCCCAATTCTTCTTCTTTTTCTTTTTTTTTTCTTTTCTCTAAACTCCCTTTCAAGTATAAGATATTAACATTTTCTCAACCGGGGGGGTTAAAATTTAGCAAGTCGGGTTTGCTCATTCCCCGATCTTTCTCAAATCTTCTCTTTCTTTGTCTAAGTTCGTTCTAAAAATTTCTTAGGTCGTCACCTCCTTTCTTGCCCCCCAGGCTTCATTTCAAACCCCACATGTGGGGGTCTAGTCTTCCCGCATTCTTAATAAAAGTCCCAACCCTTCCATTTTAAAACCACATTGGGGTGTCTAATCTTCTGCATTCTTAATAAAATCCCCCCCACTTCCATTTCAAAACCACATGTGGGTTTCTAGTCTTCTCATTTTAAAAAAGTCCCCCAAACCCCTTCCATTTCAAAACCACATGTGGGTGTCTAGTCTTCCCATTCTTTAAAAAATTTAACCCCTTTTCCCTTTCAAAAACCCCTTTGGGGGTCTAGTCTTCTCCCTTCTTAATAAAAGTTCCCAAACCCCTTCCATTTCAAAACCCATGTGGGTTCCCATCTTCTGCATTCTTAATAAAAATTCCCAAACCCCCATTTTAAAACCACATGTAGGTGTCTAATCTTCTGCATTTTTAATAAAAATTTAAACTTCCCCTTTTTATACTTTTTTTTTTTCCTTTTTGATATTGTTTTTATCATATATTTTTATATCTTGGACAGAAGAAAATAAAAAAATCTATCCAGAAAAAACTCAAAAACAAAAAAAATGGCTGATGTTACAAATAAGAAAGAAAAATTTTGATATTTTGGATATATAAAAAAACATGGAGGGTTTTGGGAAAAAACCATATGGAAGGAAATTTTACCGGCAAAAGAAGAAAAAAGGGGGAACGGAGAGAAGTTTTACGTGTAATGATGGTTTTGGGCCCTGATGGCTGCAGAGGCAAAAAATCTGGGCTATGGGGAGGTGAAATTCCCGGGTGACTGTTGGGGGGGAAAGTTCTGCTCAAAGGGCAGGCTATTTGATGATGATAAAAATTTTTGATGTCCCTGGGCCGGGGGATCTCGGGATTTGTATTTTCCCGGTTCCCAAAAGAAATTTGGGGAAATCTTTAGCATCTTTCTCAAAACCTCTTATGCATTTTTCTTGATAATTATTTTTTCATTTTCTCCTATAGTGAACTAGGCATTTGTTTTTACTTTTAGCTATTGACCAACTTTAAATTTAAAAATAATTCCATTAGACAAAAATATGTCTCATAAAAAGCCACGAACAACTTTCATAATGTTCTATTCAATTTTTTTTAAAGTTATCCCAAAAATTTTTATATAAAAAGACGAGATATGGGCATTTTTCCAAACCCTTAATCAAACAAGTGAAATCTGTCATAATCTGGTGGTCTTGAAAGGGAAAACTGGTTTATTCAAAACCTGATCGTATCCCAAACTCTTCCGTAGCCCCTTTGCGCGGACAGTCAACATTACACAAGATGTTTTCTTTCACCCTTATTTTTTTAAATTTTTCTTTTCTATATCTCATAATATCTTAGTTATATTGCGTCTACTTTAGGAATAAATTAATATTGTTTTCTGAAACGATATCAAAAAAACAACTAAAAAAAGAATAAAAAATTGATGGGGAAAAAAAATCATAAAACTTACGAGCATGCTATTGGCCCGTGGCAACGTAGGGGGGGTGAAATATGGACCTTTAAAAACAGGGGGAAAAACAAATATTTTCTTTTGAATATAAAAATTTCAAAAAGGTTATCCGTATATCATGGAAAGAAGAGAACCCAATAGACCTACCCGAAAAAACTCCAAAAAAAAAATAAAAAAAAAGAAAAATTGAAGTTTTTGGGTATATAAAAAAAGATGGGAAAGGGGTTGGGAAAAAACCATCATGGAAGGTAACCCCACGGAGATGATGGATCAAGGTGTAATTGATGTGTGCGTGAGGGGGTGGATATGGGACATCTGGGATATCAGATAGAAGAGAAAGAAAATTTTGAAGGACTGTTAAGTTGGGAAAATTTTGCTCAGGACAAGATATTTGATAAAGCTAAATCACATTAATATAACGCACCAAAACCATATGTTTCTTAACATGCCTTATATGTGTATATGTGACATACAGTGGCGGCTCGTGATCATTTTTCTTGGTGGGGCCAGACAACATTTTGCACAAATCATGGTTTTGGTATTTATTATTCCAGGAAGTTATTCCCTTTCGATTATTGGTGGGCCAGGCCCCACTGGCCCTTAATGACGAGTCACCCTGGTACATGTATACCATGTTTATGTTTGATTATTATTGTTTTTTCTTTTATCAATTTCAGAGTCATTGTTTAAAACATATCAATCAACATCAAACTGGTACGCTTAGTCGCTGGACGCTTTCTGGAGATATGATAAAGAAGATCGGAGCACCTATGGACATGTACGGAGTTTAATGAAGTTTTACAAACTGACACTGAATCAAACCACGATTCCCTTTTTGGGACAGTAATGAAATTTTCTTTGAAAGTATTTTTATTGGTCACGTCTTACGTCTCCTTTCGTTAAAGTAACAACTGTGGTGATAAATTACATTGTCTTCTATGCTTAAATGTACATGATTTCCCTCTCTTATAGTCATGTTATTGGTGGTGTTCTTGAGCAATGAACATCGATTGTCTGTAACAACAAGCTAATCTATTTTGTCTAGGACCAGCGCCTGTCAGATGTCTAATAAAGAAACAAACGTGAATAGCTCACACTGTCTGATGCATGTACTCACCTGTATTATTCGGAACCCTATCATACTAAGCCTATATTATACTGACGGGGTGACATTAGTCAGTAGGATGAAGGCATTGATTCCTCGTGGCCCCTGCCAACACACGGACGACTAGCTTATGCAGGAAAACAAAAATTCCTGTGTAATGGGGCTGGTTTTTATAGTGTTTGGTAGAACAGTGTCAGGTTTTCTGAAATTTTACATAATTCTACGAGTCCATGATTATTTATTGATAAACAGTGTTAATAATATTGATATTCCTTAGTGTTATACTTAACTTGTAACATAATACTGATTTTCCCTTTTAGTGTTATACTTAACTTGTAACATAATACTGATATTCATTAGTGTTAAACAACTTGTAACATAATACTGATATTCCTTAGTGTTAAACAACTTGAACATAATACTGATATTCCTTAGTGTTAAACAACTTGTAACATAATACTGATGTTCCTTAGTGTTAAACTTAACTTGTAACATAATATTGATATTCCTTAGTGTTAAAGCTAACGTAACATAATACTGATATTCCTTAGTGTTAAACAACTTGTAACATAATACTGATATTCCTTAGTGTTAAACTTAACTTGTAACATAATACTGATATTCCTTAGTGTTAAACAACGTAACATAATACTGATATTCCTTAGTGTTAAACTTAACTTGTAACATAATACTGATATTCATGGTGGTAAAGCAACTGTAACATAATGCTGATGTTCCTTAGTGGTAAACAGCATACATAATACTGATGTTCTAGTGAGTAAGCAACTTGTAACATAATACTGCTGTTCTTTAGTGGTAAACAACGTAACATAATGCTGATGTTCCTTGGTGGTAAACTTAACTTGTAACATAATATTGATATTCCTTAGTGTTATGCTAACATGTAATGTGGGCGATCACTCTCTGTCCCTAATATTAATCACGCCGTAATTAACCTTTCATATAAATATATGAAACCCAATTCTGTATTTCAATCTTTATTATATGCATATATTTCACCTATATAGCACTTTCCCCATCTACAACACATATATCATATTCATACATATATATATAACATACAATATAGTCCCAACATGATTACCTCACTCTGAAAATGATATATCACCTTACAATATAAAATGCTAAACTATAACCACTTGATTATATAAAGCACAAATCTTCACTATTCAAGTCCTACACTCTATTGAATCTCTAATACCAGTTCATCACATAATTGTATTGTACAGGTTAGTTTGAAGTCCTTAGAATGCCTCTGTCTATTTTAAAATGTTAATAGTTTTCTGTGGAACAGCTGTTCGGTTGAGTGTTCCATAGGTCTGTTACTTGTGACTTCAAAGATATATATTTCTTCAAGGTGTCTATTTTCTGTCTCTTGATGAAAGTTTGCTTTTTATACATTAA
>JADZMA010000477.1:0-34310 GCA_020796225.1 Arion vulgaris
GTTTAAAGGAGTTAGAAATACCACATATAAGCACTTTCTGTTTCTGAAGATGTTTTAAACTTCAGTAAAGGGTTAGAAGATACATTGTTTTTGTCAATAGACATTCAAAGCCGATATCGTTTGCAAACATCATGAACATTACTCTGAACCGATATATCGGCTCTGCAGTCCCGGTGGGTTAATATTGTCACTTTTGATTGGCAGTCATTTTCAATAGTTTGTGAAAATCACATGACATACTCATCATCACAAGCTCCTATCTATAGCTTATTGAATAGATGGTGTTTCAGTTCTCTTGTGTCTTTTTCTTCTTTGTCAGCACACTGTTACCGGGTTGTTAACCCAGTGTCATGGTTTTATGTATTTGTCTTGCGCTTCTCTGGTGACTTGCGTGATGGTTTTCTTAGTTCCCTGGCAAAATTCAACTACGTTATCTATCCACCTTTTCCTCGGTCTTCCTTCCTGATATTCTGTTGTGGAAAGCTTCATAGGCAGTTTGGTCTGTTTCCATTTTTACTAAGTGGCAAACCACTTCATTCTTTGTTCTGCATATAATTCAAGCATGGTCTTGTTCCAACCTTTTCTCTGATGCTGGTATTCTTTACTTTGTCGATTCTTGTGTTGTTAGTGACTTTGCAGAGACATCTCATTTCGCATGTTGCTATTTTCTGTGTATGTTTCTTATTCATTGTCCATGTTTGGCTTTGATAACATAGAGTGGGTATGAAGATGCTATTGATTAACTGTTGGTTAGCTGTCAGTGAGATGTTTGGATGTCTCAAAGTACTTAACCTGGTTCTGTCACGCTTGTTTTGATGACCCTTCTGTGTATTTTAATTGTTTGTTGCAGACATTGTTCCTTACATGTGTGTTGCGTATGACTATACGGAGCGCGGCATAAACACGCTTTATTTAATCTCCTCCATAAATCCTGCGCCATGGAGCATGTACCCATCTTTCCGCCGCTATTTATCTCGTTGGACTTGCAGTCAGAGAGCCCACACCAGGAATAAACATAATTAAATTTCTTAAATACCTAAATCCACCATCTTTGTTACTGTTCGCATGCTGTGTGTAGATATGATCGCTGGTGAAATATGCGATTTTTCTAATCTTAGTTTCTCCACAGAACATGAGCAGTGGAGACTGTACAAACAAATACCCTACTGGCTTGCTGGGGCTGTCGTATCATTTCTGTTTGAATAGTATGATGTTAATAACTCACTATAAACACATTCTGAAATCCTCTGAAAAAACAAACTCTGATTAATCTGCCATTACTATTCACATCTGTCTCTTGTGTGAAGTCTGAATATTTATATTATGATTTGTTCATTTCTACTGAGAATACAACTTGTTAGACTACTAACATGTGTATAGGTGTCTCTCTAGTATCTTACTGTCTTAGTCTAGTCTTCTGTCTTCTTATAGTTTTCATGTTATTTTAGGCCCAAGTTTTGTTAGTTTTTCTGGGGAAAAAGTTTTCATTTTGTGCTCTACTTTGTAAATTAGGTCTGAGGATGCAGCATTGAATGTATAATAACTATAAGAATAAGATGTAAAATAATTATAATGATTGCAACAATTAGTTAGAAACTTGAAAGTATGCCCACCGCAACGCCGTAGTTCTGTTACGGTCCGGTGTATGTACTATGTCTATCTATCTATTCTCTAACCCTGTTTGCCTTTCAGCGCGGTCGATAAAGGAGATACCTGAAGTGAGCCTCTATGCAGTCTTTCTTCTCTTCTCCAATACTGGTTTGCCTCTAGGGTTTCAGGATAAGAAGAGTTTTCAGCACGGCTTTTGTGTGTAATTCATAAATAGTGTCTTGCTGCTCTTATCTCGAGGTCCACCTTTTGCGTGGCTGGCCTTTTGCTTTGTATCCACTGTATTGGAGCAACATTGATCTCTGTGGTGTACTGCCTGTTGGTAATGTAGATGTGGCCGAACCATTTAATTTGTTACTTCTTGATAAAGTTCAGTACTGATGTTATACCCACTTTTTTCCTGATGTCTTCATTTCTAAGCCGGTCTCTTCTTGTTACTCCCAGAATTCTTCGTAGACACTTCATCTCTGTTGTGACTAGTTCTCTCACTGATAGCATAATGTAGGGAGAAATATTGTGTTGAACAATGCTTTTTTGTGTTCATGGTGACCTGTTTGCATTTTAAAATTGGTCCATTTGTCCTAGTGATTGATTGTTGCATCTATGTTGGATTTCGTTAGTTATTCTTCCGCTTGCTGAAAAGATGCTCCTAGGTATGTAAAGTCTTGACTTGATTTAATGGGCGTTGTCAATGGAGATATTGGTGGTGCTTTCTCTCAGCGAATGTCATTACTTCAGTTTTGTCAATGTTTATTCTCATGTTGTATCTGACATGCTAACTGGAGTCTGTTAATGTGTTGCTGTAGCTGCTCCTCTGTTGTTATGAATGCTTGGTCGTCTGCAAAAAGAAATTCGTTAAGAGTTCCCAAGTTGTTCTCTCACTATGTTAGCAGATTTACAGATTTTATCTATAAATGTGACGAACAGCAGCGGTGATAGTATGCATCCTTGTCTTACTCCTGACCTGTGTTTGTTCTGTGCACTGGCTGTTTAAATAGATGCTCTTGCATAGGTTAATTCGTGGTCAAAATGTGACAACCGCTCACACTTGTTTATGTCTATGCGGTCGAATGCTTTTTCCTGGTCTACAAACGCAGCATGCAAGTATTTGTCGATCTGACTGTCCTTTCCACTAACTGTCTGAGAGCGATTATTGCGTCTGTGCAGGTCCTATTCCTCTGAAATCCCATTTGTGATTCGCTGAGCTGTGGCTCGATGGTATGGCGCAGCCTTTTTTCAAACGTAGGCTACTATGTACAATTGTGAATCAACAATAGTGAGAATGCCAATAGTCAGTCTCTGGACCTGGTAGTCAACTGCTACAGAAAATGTATGCCTAAGGAGGAACTATTTATTCATAGCTATCTATGCATTTGTTAAGGCACATTCTCCATATTAGCTGCCCAGGCTAGGCATAAAAGAGACGACGCTCAGCTTTTCTGCCGGGCACAAAACGAAAAGCAACAGTTACATAGAAACAGGACAAATAAACCTCTTAGATTTGGCACATGGAACGTAAGGACAATGTGTCCCGGACTTGTCAACCTAGATCCGACGTAAACAAAAAGACATCAGAAAAACAGCTGTCATAGACAAAGAACTTGAGAGACTGCAGGTAGACGTAGCTGCACTACAGGAAACCAGGCTTCCAGATTGTGGCTCAGTAAAAGAAAAGAATTATACATTTTTCTGGCAGGGCCTAAGCACAAATCAACCTAGACTGTATGGAGTCGGCTTTGCAGTGCACAATAGACTTGTGAAAGCTATTCATACACCAGTAGCTGCATCAGAGCGAATAATATCCCTACGACTCAATGTAAAAGGTGGACTTCTAAATATCATATGTGTCACGCCCAACCCTAGCAGTGTCTGCAGAAGATAAAGACAAGTTTTATGACTCATTACTATTTTCTCTGACTATAAGTGTCTCCAAAACAGTTGTACTATGTCGGGAGGTAACACAACAAATATCATTTTACATGGTAACCATCTAACACCAGTTCAAAAATTGTGCTATCTCGGGTCTATGGTCACTGCCAGCCTTTATCTTGAAGAAATCAACGCTCGTAGGAATGCGGTGCACATTCGACAAACTATCAAAGCGAGCGTTGGACAACACAAAACTGACATTGCAGACGAAGATTCAAATATATCGAGCCTGTGTAATTAGTTCTTTACTATATGGCTAGAAACATGGACAGCCTACTCAAGACACGAGAGGAGACTTAACATCTTACACCTTCGATGTCTCCGCATGATTATGAACATCAGGTGGAGACAAGATAACCAACTCTGTACTGCAATGTGCAAACCTGCCTTCCATCATGGGCATGCTCAGCAGTAGACGACTAAGATGGTTGGGGCATGTGAGAAGAATGGAAACTTATCGCATACTGAAACAAATGTTGTTCTGTGAACTTTCGAGGGGAAGAGGCACCAGGGCAGACCACTGCTCAGATATCTGGAAGTATGCGTGTGGAAAGGGTGGACATCATTCGGAGATCACATCTCAAGAAAATGACTTGGCTGTACACACCTGGACATGCTGGAGTGCGGGGTAATGAGCGTGCTGACTCTCTTGCAAACAGTGCTTCGACTCAAGTGGGCAGAAGCATGGACAGAGCCGAGATCATCAATGCGTACGCTCAATTATGTGACATGGGCGGGTCTCAGACACTGGAACGAGTTCGAGAATTAGGCGATAAGTTTGGACATGCCAGACAGTGTTGTCTTCGTGGTAGAGAGAGAAGATATAGTAATCAACTTATCATGGGTACTGTGAGCAAATGGACTTTGGGATAGCTGCTGCAACGGAGGACAGAGCATGAATGGGAATGCCCAATGTGCCATGACGTCGATCGCATAACATAACATTACTGCTCAGATATAAAGATGTCTGCAAAGCCTCAATGAAAAACTTTTCTGTAGGTCCCAGCACATGGGAAGTTCTAGCTGATGACAGAGTTGTGTGGAAAGCCAATACGAAAGGGCGTAGTCTTTTGAGAAGAGACTTATGTATGAGCTGAACTGACAAGAGAGAAAAGCGAAACTCAGAAGTTGTCACAGTAAAACACTTCACAATTGTTAGTTAGTAGTCTTTCCTCTGGGCCTGTGGCGGGCAGAGGTCAAGTTCTCCATGTCTCCGGTTCGTTGCTATCTGTTTTAGGTCTTTAATGTTTACTAGGCCCATCGCTGAGCCTTCTCTGGTGATGGTTCTACGCAGAGTCTCTCTGGTCTGCCTGTTTTCTTTTTCCTCTGGTGTCCATATGAGGGATTGGTAATGGAGTCTTCTCTCATCCATTCTAAGTGTGTGGCCGATGTAGTTCCAGCGGCGCTTTCTTATAAAATTTCTTGCCAATTGACAGTCTGTAAAAACGAAAAAGGCCCTATATATGCACTTGTATTGAAAGCAAAATAAAAAGGTATATGTCTTGCTCAGAGTACTACTATCTCACTCTAAATTAACACGTATAAAAAGTTCTCACCGCCGCTTTAGCTAATGTAATAACAGCATCCTGGCTTGCCATTTTAACATCTGGGTCCGTTTTGATAATGCTTCTTATACGCGTAAGCGGTAACTTTATCAATTTCTCTGAGGTTCAATTTCAACATCTTTGATTGAATTTCCGTTTAGGGATTGGTCTGTCAAATTCGTTTCTTCATTTGTTTGCGTACTTATTTCATCAACATCTATGAACTGAGATTCTTGATCAGATCCCGCCATTGTATACAAATGATATGCAAATAGTTCGTATTCGATACTCGAACACCGAATACTACCAGGTGCTGAAAGTAAGGGCGTCTGTAGTTTTAATGAAAACTAACTATAAAGTTACCTAGAGTTGGCTGTGGTTTTAATTTACCACAGAGGGAGAGCTGGGATCCTTGTGGTTCCCGGTGTGGTTTCCATGAGGCACCGGTGATTCTCACCGTACAAATTAACATCAGGTTTATTCCATTAACGTATCTGTTTGAAAAAAAAAAAACGAGCAACGCTACTCACCTTGTCATGTGCCAATGCTGACATTTCAAGGAAATTCATGATTTATGTCTTCAGTGATAATCAGCAATCAATTCATTGATTAGCCAAACCACAGCCAACTCTATATAACTAGATACGTTTATAGTTTTAATAGTAATCTGGCCAAACAGTTTCAGACTTTTCCGCCAACGCATAATTTCTTTACCTATATTTGAAAAATTACTTTCCTGTCCTAAAATCGTCTGTCACCCAGGACAGCCAACTCTAGATAACTCTGGATTTGTTTGTTTATTTAGAAGGATAGCCTCTTAGCAGAGGCACGACTCCTTCAACCTTTATTGGTTATATCAGAGCGTGTAGGCCAACAAACATGAAAAATAAGAAACTCCTTCGAGAATCCAGTAGATCAGAAAAGGCGGTCAGAAAATATGGATGTTTGATAGAACACTACAAACTTTTGCAATTTAAAAAGTTGCCCAGATGACAATTACGTATATAAGAATACATACAACCAGATGGCGGCTCATCATTAGGACCAGTGGGCCGAGCCCATCAAAATTATGTGTAACGTCTATTTATTATTTTATAAATTGTTTTCTCTTAGAGTATTGACGATCTCGCTTTTGTCTATAGAAAGCCCATTCTCGATCGCAGCATTGTTTCGCCAGTGCACACACTCTCTCATTGCCTTCACACAAGAAGAACGTGGGACAAAGATGAATGGAGTGTCTGATTGACGAGATTTATATTAGTAGTATCCACTGCTTTCGCACATAAGTGATCTTGATCTGTATCATGCTCGAGTCGCTGAACATGCATACATGAGGGAATGTTGCGTTTTTAGCCCCTATCAACATGGTCGACTGTTACTAAAAAAATTCAAGGATACAAAGCATAAAACAATGTTTCGAACGTCTAAGTTGTTTTGCAATGGAAATGTTGGTACTCATAGACATTGGTACCCAATCGCTGCTAAGATTAATATCTGTATGACTACATACCTGATGGATAACGTCTTCGGTATAGCCCATTCATGATTTACTACATCTTCAGTCGATTCCCATTAAATATAGTCAGCACATCATGGAGTGGGTACCGAAGATCAACCTTTAGGCTTACCTGACGTATGCATATGCTCTGGATCATTTTACTTTTATATATTATCCATAGTGTACTGGGTTTCTCAATATGACCCCGTCCATGTCATCAGAAATGACATGCCATCTACCGAGAGTGTTGTATAAAGAGCGAGCTCCGTAACTGCAGCAACAATCCTAGGGTCTCATGAAAAAATGCACATTGACTTGGTCCAGATTCGAACCCACAACCTCCAGAACGATAGGTCTAACCACTTCGACATAGAGATTCATGGTGTGGATCAGTGGCGCTCGTGGTCATTTTTCTTGGTGGGTCCTGTAAAATTTCAGAAAATCGAGGTTTTTGGAGTATTTACTATTATTTATTTATTCCGGAAGTTATTACTCCGTTCAGGAAAAGAACAAATGCTTCTGTCCTGCAACAGCTTGATGCTAAAGAGAGTTGGCTATTAAATAATGTAAAATCAAGGACAATTAAATATTTCGGACACATCAAACGACAGGAGCCCCTACATATTAGGTGATTTTGTAATTTATAATCTCTGCGGTAAACGCAGGCTAGGCGATTGGTCGTAAGGACTAGGTAAGGGTTCGAGTCCCGTGTTTGTTCTATTTGTTTTTCGAAGCTCTAATACCTGTTCCTTGTTTATTTGTTGATCATATTCGTTACTTCCGTTGCTTCCTCTGTGGTTCTTGAAAGAGGCTCCGTGTGCTCATCTTAATAAATTTGAAGCTACTTTGAATGATGTATACATGTTTGTTATATGTGTATACATGTGTGTATGTATGATATTGTCTCGTCTCTAATATATACAGGCACAATAAGCTTATAGCATGTGCCTGTGCAAACACTATTAACGAACCCTACCTGATTGTTTCTGTGTTCTGGTAATAAAGCGTCTGAGTAAGACACTCCTCGTGAGTCATTTTTAGAATGGCTCATTGGTTGTGTACGTAAGGACGCTTGTATTGCTAGGCTAGGCGATTGGTGTCGTAAGGACTAGGTAAGTGGTCTGATTCCCTGTGTTTGTCTATTTGTTTTTTCGGAAGCTCTTAATACCTGTTCCTTGTTTATTTGTTGATCATATTCGTTACTTCCGTTGGGTTTCTGAAAGAGGCTCCAGGTGCTAATTTTTGATTTAGGGGACAAGACCTAACTGGCCCTTAATGACCAGGGGCGTATACTAATTAGGGAGGAAAGATGCTGAATTTCAGATTTCAGACTGTGTGATGTTTTAGCGTTTTGTATCACTTTTAAAGCTCATCAGTATCCTGTTGAAAGTAAAATTATGAACAAACAGTTTCTAAAATTAATAAGTACACGTTATTCAAAATGTTTCGTGGGTCGGGCCTCTAATGACGAGCCACCCCTTGTGTAGATGTCTAGAAGGTATCTAATAATTTACCCGACGTATCTCGGTGCATCCAAAAATGACACGCATTGCTTTCTTCTATTCACGTCAATCTGTTTATTTTTTGTGTTTCTAATTGTCCTGAAAGCATTAAAGTGAGAGGTTGAAGTGGTCTCAGAACGTTTGGGTATATTCTTCTTCTCTTCTCTCGTTCGCCCGCTGTTATTTCAGGAGAAAGGTTAGACGCCTGGTATTGCGCTTCTGACTGATTTTTGCTTGGCCTATATTACCCTTTTACAGGCATCCGATACATATTGACAGCATAGCTGACTTCAGAGGTACTTGAAGTTGAGATCCTTCAAGTGTGATCGTTGCAGGAGACCTGTTGTCCCTGTAACTCTTTCTCGACAGAGTTAGTTAGTGAAGGCAGAACGGATGACTTCTCTATCGGATTTCCTGCCTTTGGTGAAGTCGTTCTGTACTCATTGTAAGATAAACATTCTTTAATGATCTTTTAGTGCCGTAAATTTGGGCTTGGATCTACACCAAAAAGCACTAGCTTACTTTGCGCTAACTGGGTGAGGTCGCCCCGGCTTAGGAGCATTCTCGACCCTTCTAGGGCTATTCACAGGAACTGTCACCTTTCTTGTATTCTTTGCTCTTTTCCGACCATTTTTGCCGTATATTTGGATTTTTGTGATTTCGCCAAAGATGTGTTTACAATATGCGATCTTTCTGACTATATGAGGTCGTTCCAGATTAGGAACATTCTCGATTCTATATTGGAGACGCATGTTCTTTGTCAAACAAACGATCATATGTTGGCGGTATGCTTAGCCTTTATGTGATATTAGCTATGGTAGTTGGACGTCATCTTACTCTGTAAGATGATCGGCGTCCGAAAAGTATTGCCCTTAGCCAATGCTTGGGTTTGTTACAGTCAAGCCTTTGCATTATCGGCCTTACTTTTCTATCTACTGTGAGTTTGTTCATGAGTAGGAGTATTCTCAACCGTTTCGGGGCGCATGTCGGCACCTGGCAATTTGTAAGGTTTTACTCTGCATTTTCTATGACCCCGGGAAACACTGAGCTCGGGTTGCGACATATTTTAGAGGGTAGTTTCAATCGGTGCAGCAACGCAGCTGAAATTTTTGCCTCCAACATCACCCACCTCAGTTTTTTCTGAGTATGTTAGTTGTAAATGCAACAGTACCATTCCTGGTTGTCCCAGGGAGGGCAGTTTCGTTAGACACTAAAACACAACTTTAGAATTTGCCCTCGGTCAACCTTACCCGGTAAAATGTTCCTGCGCTATGCCTTTGATACGGAGTTTACAGCAATCTTCCCGTGTGCCAACATAATACGTTACAGTGTTTTGAGAGACTCATTCTCGGACTTCCTGACACGCAGCTCGACTCGGGCTCAGGGCTCCGAGTTTCGCCCAACGTGGGCCCACGTTTCTGCTGTAGATGCATCTCTCATCCCTTCATGTTCATTTTGTGCTTAGAACTCTTGTCCCGTAGATGGCAATTTTGGTGCGGTCATTTACTCCAGTGGAGTTAGCATTCGTTCTCTGACGTATCGTGCACTGCTGTTTTCTTACGTTTCTGCTATTATTCGGGCACATTTTTAATCGGACATCGGCCAGGGATGCATGGTTTCGTTCATGTATTTTTGGGCCCGCATTGCTTTTCCGTGCTTGCACTACTACTACTACCTGTAGCTTCCTTCAATCCTTGCCTCTTAGCCTGACCGGAACCAATGTGTTTCCAGGGTCACCACGAGGAGGTGGGCAGGATCTTGATTAGTGCCAGCTCACTAATCCTGGCGTGGCATTGTCCCGTGCGCCTTTGACCCGTTTGGGATATAAGATACTCGGACATCCAGGTGACAGCCATTCGATCGTGTTAAATCTGATGATCAAAATGCTCTTGAAAATTGTTATAATCTTTATATGTCACCTGCTCGTCTCTTGGATTGAACACACTACATTTCTATGCTTCTTGATATCGCCTTTTCTCAGGATTTCTAATATATGTAGTATTTATACATATTTATCATCGGACCCTTAGATCTTTGATCCGTTCTGAAATAAATGTCCTTCCTTTGTTGTTGCCTACTTGATGCATGACAACAATACATAGTTTCTAACACTATTAATAATCTGATAGTAGATAACTACCCTCTTAAATATGCCTCTGCACTACATATATTCAAGGCCGTGTCGTGCTATGATACAGAGAGGGCTGCATCAGGCGGTACCATAAGAAGGGCGCCATAAGCAGCGAAATCAAAATCATAATTGAAGGTTATTTTGAAGGAAAAAATTTTAAGGGTGGGAGTTTCAAGACTTATCATACTGAGAAAATATAACTCAGGCCCTGCATATATTTGATAGTTGTCACGGTATGTCTTCAGTCTAAATGCTTCATAAAATTTACAAACCAAATTTTCCAAACAGACATATCGTTCCGTCTGTTTGCGTCCGACCAAAGACATTTCCGACTTCAAAGACATTGTTTACCGCCCCGTAGCTGAGATGCTTTCTTCGTTCCGAAAAGTCGATGAACTTGGTTATTTAGACGTTCTACCAGCCGAAGTTCACCAAATGTATGCGGACAATTGGGAGACTATCAAGTCTCATTCTAAAATAAATACATACTTGTCTACGTTAACCTTTATGACAGCCCAGATACGATGAACCCCTTAGATTGACATCTAACTTAGAGAGTATTTTTACCCACAGCTGAATCGTTTCAAAAAAATTATTGTCACCACACGGTGCTTAGACATAGAGAAACGAGTGACCTTAGGTTCTGTCAAGCTTAGTCTAACGCGCTTACCAAAATTCCAAATCTACCAAAATTTAATACCAGAAAAGATTTCGACGACTTTGTAAGACATGTACAGGACAATGACAGATATGACACAAGGTACAATAATCTCCCAAATACAAAGTACGTTGTTGAATCTGTCTTCGACACTAGCTTTTATTTATAACATATGCCGGGTTTTTCCTATCAGTTGGTATTACAGCCTACCACTTACAAACGTTGACAACAATGTTTCACTTTTTACTTTCCTACTATCATATCCTATGTATATCACTTTCAATAAAAATATTGTATATTACGCTACACATGTTTCTTATTTATAAATGTATCTATGTTTGTTTATATATGTATACCTGTCTCTCTTTATGTATATGTATTTCTGTTATACTGAATATATTGTATGTGCAAAGCTAAGAATAGTTTATATATATATTTATTTAAATACACACACACACACACACACACCCTCCTATAAATTATTACTTATCATATACTTTAACATACTGAAATCCTCCTCCACCCTCCTTTTATATATCTGGCTATACAACCTCACTCAAATACACACTTATATAAGTAAATACTATCCCATAATACCTATACAACCACGCATACAATCTCTTACATACACAAAATATACTCTTCATTTAAGCTTACCTACGTTAACAGTGTTAAAAAAGAACACAAATAACCTTACCTTACCATAGACAAGTGCACGAAAAGTCAATATACATTTAAAAAAATAGCTTAATCTAAATATAGTTAGGGCTAACAAAATATAAAATATCACAAAAACAAAAAATATGTTATCGATTTTTATATTTCCCTATTGAAATATTATGTAAACAAATTATCGATTAAAAAAATATCGAATTTTCAAAATAATTTTTTATATAACTATATATAATACCTATCTAAATTAAAAAAAATATCTTCACATTAATAACCCCAAAAACAAATTTATCTCCCCCTTATATAAACCAACTAGCTGTACCCTGCGCGCGTTGCTACGCCTCCAACAAAAAATTGAATTACGTCCAAGTCGATCTACTTCTTCATTGCAACTAATGTCGCGTCCCAGTTGATATACTGCTTTCATTGATACCAATGTCGCGTCCCAGTTGATATACTGCTTCATTGATACTAATGTCGCGTCCCAGCGACATACTGCTTCACTGCTACTAATGTCACGTCCCAGTTGATATACTGCTTCATTGCTACTAATGTCACGTCCCAGTTGATATACTGCTTCATTGCTACTAATGTCGCGTCCCAGTTGATATACTGCTTCATTGCTACTAATGCCTGCGTCCAGTTGTATACTACTTCATTGCTACTAATGTCGCGTCCCAGTTGACATACTACTTCATTCCTACTAATATCGCGTCCCAGTTGATATACTGTTTCATTGCTACTGATGTCGCGTCCCAGTTGAAATACTGCTTCATTGCTACTAATGTCGCGTCCCAGTTGACATACTGCTTCATTGCTACTAATGTCGCGTCCCAGTTGATATTTTTCTTATCATGATTCGAAATGATTAGAAATCCTATGAAGAAACAAACCTGGATTGTGTATTTTAACTTCAGCTTGTTTGTAAAATTGCCTTGAAACGATTATTTTATGCTATGAAAGGGATCGAGGTTTCATAGTTTTAAAACATACGTCATCGAATCTTGTGTATATATTAATTTGTATACCGTAGACTTCCGGAAACGTTCATAGCAAATTGTAAACAAACTTAGAAACTCTCGATGAAATAGGCGTGTTCGGTTTTTAGATTTTTTCTAAATTGTCAGCGCTACCTATTTCAAACTATGACAGGTAGCATCACGATATCAAAACAAACATATCCTGCAAATTTCAGCTAAATCTGTTCAGTAGTATCCGAGTCTATAGGTAACAAACATACATCCATACATCCATTTTTATATATATAGTAGATAGTTATTTTCCCATCTTTTGCCTTGGTCCAACCATAGGGTGGAGTATTTTACTATATAAGCTATATTACCATTCTATGCCTGTGGACGACTACCATATAGACTATATTAAGAGTTGCGACGCCTACCACCTCTCTGAGTAAATTGCTCTTGCCTATCACTATTTATTTATATATATATTTATTTATATATATATGTATAGATGTGTGAGCATCTGTAGCTCAAGTGAGCTCGATCACAGACCCAAGCGTACCTGGTTCAAACCCCACGGTGGGCAAATTTGGAAGAAATTCCCGTGGATCTTTACAAAAGGAAAAATAGACCTCACCGTTAGAAAGCAATGGCAAACTACTGAACGTATAAGTGGTGACTGGAAAATCAACGACTCGTTTTCTGTGGTTGATGGCTACGTCCTTTGAGATATGCCACGATTTTCATTTCTTGAATAGATGTATATCAAAATTTTTTAAAAAAATAACTCCCTTAATAACCTAAAAATTATCTTCTTTTTATTATATAAACCAATAGTTGTCTTCACCTGCTGTTAGGAAAGTGTTCCTTTAGGTACTGGTGGCAGGAGTTTTTCTTCACTTGTTTGTTGGTTTTTTCCTACTATCCTTGTGATGTTCTCATTCAGCTCTGGGAATTTTGTATCTTTCCATATCTGTCTTGTGTTGGTGTATTTTAGTGGTTTGGGGGTAACTTCAGCACATGATGGTTGTTTGCTCATCATCATCTTGGTTGTCGCTGCAAAGTTGGTTCGTTTTAGTCTGCCCCTTCCTAGCCCATTCATTCTGTGGTACATTGGGTGATCTTCTAGTCTCTTGAACTTTTCTGCTTGTTTTTGTGCTCTGCTGTCTCTTATATCCTCCATTGATTGTAGGCCGGTGGTCTTCTCCATTTCCTGTATTGGAGTAGATCTCATTCCCCTGTAATAATTCTCATAGCTTGGTTCTGAACACGGTTGATTCTATTGAAGTTGGATTGGGCTACAGTTGCCCATGCAGAGATTCCTTAGTCCAGTGTCGGGCGAACATATCCATATAAAGCTTCTTTAAACATATTATCTGCCCTCCAGGTTGTGCCAGCTAGTTTTTTCATGATTGCCATCCTGGATTTTGCTCGGGTTTTTTTTTTTCAATCTGAGCATGCCATGTCATGCGCTGGTCGAAGGTGATTCCAAGGTATGGGGGGTTTTTCTCTGGGAGCAATATATGGTTATTTAGTAGGAGCTTTGGACTTTGGGGCTTTGTTGATAGTGAGAAAATCGTATATGTCGTTTTTTTTTCATTGGCTTTGATCAGCCATGTATTGGACCATTGGTCTAGGGATGTGAGGGCTTGTTGTATTCTGCTTGTTGCAGCGGTAATGCGCTCCTCTGATGTCCACAGGGGCAGGTCATCCGCATACAATGCGTGGTGGATCCTTCTGGGTATGTTCTCGGTTATGTCATTGATGTATAGGAGGAAAAGTGTTGGCGACAGTACTCCACCCTGAGGAACTCCTTGTTCTAGTGTTGTTTTCCTGCTGGTGAACTCTTGCACTTGCACTTTAGCAGTTCTTTTTCTAGATACTGTGATATCCATTTGTACATTTGTCCTGCTACTTGGTTTCTGCGCAACTTCACTTTTAGGCCAGCCTTCCACACTTTATCCAAAGCCTTCTCCAGATCTACCCATACTGCTAGCGTTTGTTTTCCTCTTGAAAAGCATCCTCATCTCCTGGGCGATGTATGTCACTTGATCTTTTTGTAGATCTGTGTTTTGGAAGCCGCTTGTTGGGGAAGTAGCAAGCCCTTTCTTCCAGATGCCACATTAGTCTGGTGTTGATCATGCGCTCTAGCAATTTTCCTACGCAGCTCAGTAGGCTAATTGGTCTATAACTGCTAGGGTCTGTGGGATCCTTCCCCGTCTTTTTTATCGGTATCAGTATAGTTTCCCTTCCATTCTTTGGGTATAACGCCACTTTTCCAGCTACAGTTAAATATTTCTAGTAGCTTCTTTTTTGCTTGTCGTCCCATTTCTATTATCATTTCGTTAGTTATCCCATCATTGCCTGCGATTTCTTTTCTTTAGAGAGCGTAATGCTTTTTCTAATTCATGTATTGTGAATTTAGTTGTCAGTGCTCCTCCGGGGACCTTGAATGAGGTCTGAGCCATTAGTTCTTCTTTTTTTGGTTTCCTCCTTTCTTCAGGAACATCTATATGATTTACTTGTGTAAAGTGCTCACTAAGGATATTGGCAGCTTGTTTCTCGCTTAGCTGTTCATCATTCTGTTTGATGGTGATTGTGTGCTTGTATTTATTTTCCTTGTTTAGTGCCCTGGCTAGTTTCCACAACTTATTTCCATCTCTGTCTAGGTTAAGGCTTTGTGTTTTTCTATCCAGCTGTTTCTAGCATTTTCGTTTAGCTGTTTCTAGCAGTTTCGTTTGTATCTTGCCGAGGTGGCTTTAAGTTTAATGTTTGCTTCTGTTGTTCTTTCTATTTCTGCAATGTCTCTTGCTTTCGTTAGTTCTACTTCTAGTTGTTCTAATTCGTCCGTCCAGAATGGGCTGTAGTTTGGTCTCGCACCTCGAGGGATGGACTCAGTGGCTGCTTTTTGGAGGGTTTTGTTAAAGTCTGCAACCCCAGCTTTTAGCATACTCTGCGTATGTTTAGGGGGTTTACAGATAGGTCTGTCAGGAGTGCAAATTTCCCAGTCTGCTCGTTTGTAGTTCCATCTTTGGGAGCAGCTTTGGTTGCTGGGGAGTATGAACATTTACGGCCAGCTTTACCGGTCTGTGATCACTTCCTGCGAGTTGGTCCAGTACCATTCTGTCAATTTTGTGGTGGATGTCACCTGTGCTAAAGGCCAGGTCTGGTGTGGAGGTGGTTTTCCAGGTTCTGGAGTAGTAACTAGGTTTATCCTAAGCATTGTTGATTAAGGTAGGTTGCTGTCTATCTCCAGTCCCCCACCTCATCACCTCTGTTATTTGTATCCTGGTAGCCCCACCGCTTGGAGTGACTATTAAAGTCTCCTACTACTATGCAGTTTGTTGGTATTATGTTCATGTTCTCCAGTACTAAGTCTTTGTTTGGGGGGCAGTAGATGTTATAGATCCGGGTGCTCCCAATTGAGTTGTTGGTCTATCCCTACAATTTCTGACTGTCTACTAGCACATACTGTTATTTCTTGACATGCAATCTCATTTCGGGCGAGGATCAGGACTGCACCTTTGCGTCCTTCCCTGTCTAGTCGGAAGGTCTGATATCCTCTAATGGAAAATCTGTGGCTAGAGTTTAGGTGCGTCTCTTGTATGCATGCTATGTCTATCTGCTCCTGTTGTAGATATTTTGTTAGTGGGACCTTCTTCTTTAGTACTCCCTCTGCATTCCACTGCATAATGTTGAATGTTCTATGATTTGCTTCACTAGTGTTTGTCCCTGCTAACTGTCCCCTGGCTCGGCGGCGTGGATCGATCACTCCTGCCGTCTGTCGAGACCCGCTGACCACTACTCTTTTTGTATACCAGTCGATGTCGTCGTAAAACGAATTGCGCTGCACATGTGCACCCGTCTTCTGCGGCGTTTCTGTCAGGCTGCCCACCTTTAGCCTTAATTTATTAACCTACAAGGCAGCAGGTTGGACTCGCTCTTAGTCCATCGCCACGCGGTGCGTTACCTATCGATAACAGGTCACGTTATTCTCCGATACGGCGCCGGCACGCTCAGGGCCACAATGTACGGTCAGGCGTTTGCTCTGACCATACATACACAAACACGGACACTAATCAACACGTTTTATCCGCTTATAGTAGCCAGAAACCGCGTAAATCACACCGCAATCACAAGAAATCGCGCACAGTTTATCCGTTAAGAATTTTCACACCCGACATGTTGGCGACCGGAAATCGAGTCCCTATAAGATACCAAGGTATTCGACGAAGTAGATCATCAGGAACTTTAGGAAATCTTCAAAGTTTTAACAGCGACAGCAAAGATCTAAGAGTCATTCGGGATATATATTGTCAGATTTTATTATCAATGGTCTGAAATAGAAATGTTACCTAAAACCTTTGTTTTAAATAATCTAAATACAGTACTTGGCACTTACTCCGAAGAGATACCAACTCAGCAACTTACTTTTTCAACAACACATCTTACTGTTTCGTCTGTTAATTCAGTGCAAGTTTGGAAGCAAACAAGATGCACTTGTAGCAGTCTGATTTAGTATTATATTTAATAGTGTCGGTTACACTACATCAAATATCAGTTGTTTTGATGCGTACACCAATACGATCATTCCGGGTGCGCATAAAATACTTGTATATTCACTTATGATAAAAACTGAAGTGATACATTAATGTGAAACTAAGGGTTCATTTTCTTCGTGCTTACTTTTCCTTACTGTTTGTTTTATGTTGAAAAGTACCATTAGCCTTGGGACTATTTGTTATCAATGGCAGGATATGATCTCAGATACAGAGGTCCTAAAAGAGCTGCCTCTCCAGCATCTACACAATATTGATGCAATCACAGACAAGATGGGCAGGACATGTGGCCCGAATGCCAGATTGCAGAATACCCAAACGACTCTTTATGGTGAGCTGCAAAGTGGTAAACGCTCTACAGGGGCCCTGAAAAGCGATTCAAAGATACACTCAAAAACTCGATGAAATCTTTTGGCATGATGTCAACAACTGGGAGAATGCTGCTCAAGACAGATCAGCCTGGCGCACACTTTCGACACGGTTCCTCGGCTCGCGAGGCAGATAGAACAGCACGGATAGAGCAAAGACGTCAAAACAGAAAGGCAGTAAAACTTCCCACAAGTGCAAGTATACCTTGCCCACACTGTACACGAACATTTCAAGCCCGTATCGGGTTCACTAGTCATCTACGCACACACAGACAAACATAGCGCAACTACTTTCCCTTGGATGAAAATTTGTGTGGTCATCATCACCCGTGATGGACGAGCATCATTTGTTATCAGTTATCAGTTATATGAGGACTATCATCATAGGACTCCGGACATGTCCATAGGTGCTCCGATCTCCGTCTCAGCAAATCCAGCAGCGTCCACCCTGCCCAACACGCCTTTTCGATGTTGATTAATCAATCTCTGCATATTTAGTATTTGTTTTTTGTAATTTGGGACTATTTGTTTTATGTTGAAAGTACCATTAGGCTTATGGCTATTTGTTTTATGTTGAAAAGTACTCTAATGTCAGGATTACTTGTTTCTTATAACAAAACTAACTTAAATACTGATACTTCATGTACAATATTTATTTCATTTCAGATTCGGGACTCTACTTCGTCAGTTTGTCCGGTCACCTTAGCCGAAGCCAATATGGTTGTCTAGCCATTCTCGGGTTTGTTAAAGGCACGCACATATGAAAAACAAGAAACGAAAAATGTCGTTAGATATAATCTAATAATCAATGAAATTCTGAGAACAAGAGAATCCTTTCCTAGACTTTTTCCATATGACAAATGTTGTGATGAGTTATGATGGGGCACACTATGGCCCTGGTATTAATGACCTAAAGGCTCTATATTTCTTAACTACATTTGGAAATTAGATCAAATATGACAAAAGTCTAAACCCTGTTTTCATGTGGCTCCTTGTATATATATATATATTGTTTCGTCGATCTGTCAAAGGCATTTGACACGTATAGCAGACCAGGACTTATATTCAATATTCAAACATATTAGGTGCCCCTCAAATGGCTCCAACTGATCATCTCCTTACATGTGGGTATGAAAGCCAGCACACAGCTCGATGGCAGCACATCTGATAGCTTGAAATTAAGAGTGGAGCCACACAGGGATGTGTTCTTTTCCCCATCTCTTCGGCATCTTCATTGCTGTCCTACTATACCATGCCTTCGGGACACCGATGGTTCAATCATTCGCCGACAATGCTGTGCGTGGTCTTTTTCAGCCCGCTCAGGAGGAAAAATAATAAGAGAGGCAAGTGGCGATTACGCAATAACCACAAGTAATTTGACAATGGAGATTTCGGCGGTTACGGAGGCGGTGAAATGGTTGGTATCTCACAACTACTCTGTGTTTTCTAACTCCCGTGACTCCATGAGCATGATTCGCAAAGTCGAATTAGGAATGGTGAAACGCAACTGGGTGGAGGTACTGGTACAGTCAATGATCAGCGAGATCACCTTCATTTTGCCCTGGGCACGCATCAGTTAGTGGTAATGAACGAGCTGATAGACTTGCTGGCTTGGCTACAATATCAGAGGATCTGCCATGGATCGAAATGACATTCTTCACGCAGTGAGAGAATCGTTCCGAACAGAGGAGTTTCAGGGCTGTGAATCCCACTCGTTGATTAAATTGAGAGAGATGGGTGTCAATATTAGTGCAGTCCGAAAAGAACAACATACTTAAATTGCAAGGAGATTGATTAATCAACATCGAGCTGGCGTGTTGGAGCAGCTAGACGCTGCTGGATTTGCTGAGGCGGAGATCGAGCACCTATGGACATGTCCGGAGTGCTATGATGATAGTCCTCATATAAATGATAACTGATAACCATGCCTTTATCGAAAAAGGGTGGAGACTGCAGTAAAACGTGGAAAAATAGCTAAACACGTAAAAACAAAGTACTATAGTTTTACAAAATACAGAAACAATGACGATAAACAGCAACGTTTCGACCAAAGGCCTTTATCAAGCAAACAATGCAACAAGAATGACGAATTTCGAGGGACACCACAAATGGACGATTACATGTGGAAACATTCAAACCTATCTAATGAAAATCTGGGAATAAAAACGAACAACGAAATGAGTGCAACACAAAACCAGAAGTGAAAAAGAAACAATAAACAATATAGTGGATAAATAACATATATATTGAGCAAACACACATATAGATTACAAGGCATGATATAAGACAGTACTAAGAAGCATAGGAATGTAATTTGTTGAGTCCAAGAGGTTGCAAGGTGCGTCATCTGTCTATCCTTAAATCAAATCCTGAGACCTGTTCAGTCTTCCCCAACTATCCTTTGGTGGCTTACAGACGGGACAGAAGTCTTGAGGATATGTTGGTACACAGTCGCCTTAAGTCCAATATCCAGAGTCATTTTGACACGGTCCAGTGTGGCCGTCGGCGTTGCAATAGGCGTGCTTATGTGAAACAGACTAGTACTGTATCTTTTCCTTTAGCCACGATGTCCAAGTCACAGCCATCCGATCATGTTCCTCGGATGATCGCAGTCGATTTGCTCTGGAGAATCGGTTGATTTCGTAGTATGGTACCTTGCGACCACTGGGCTAAACGTGTACACTCCTATGCTTCTTAGTACTTTCACTTCTCATACCTTGTAATCTATATGTGCATATGTTGCATGCATTCAAACTATATATTTACTTGATTTTTTATTGTTTGTCTTCATTTCTATTTCTAGTTTTTATGTATGTGTTTTTTTGGTGTTTTTATTTCGTTATTCGTTTTTATTACCAGATAAACGTTTGAATGTCTCCGTGTGTAGTGGTCCATATCTTTGTGTTGTTTTTTTTTCGTCACTCCTGTTGTTCGTTTGCTTGATTAAGGCTTTGTTGGTCGAAACGTAGCTGTATATTGTCATTGTTTTTGTAATTTGTAAAACTACAGTACTTTGTTATTACGTGTTTCGCCAATGAAATAGTTTTACTGCTGTCTCATCTATATTGTGAAAGAATATTGGGTACATTTGTACACACTCACCGTTAAAAAGGGTAAACTAGCTAACCTAGATCAAGTGACATCAGTCGACCAGTCAGTGTTCACGGATAGCGGACGTACAGGGAACCAAGCTCAAAGGTCACGAATGTGGTCGCATTTATTGCTGTAGACAAGATGTATTAATGCAAGGAACAATTCCATAAAACTAATCTTATTCTATGATGGTTTGTTACTTAGTACTATTATTTTCTATACTTTTATACTATTTTTATATAAAATTGGGGATTCAATCGATAATTAAACGAACTATTTCATTTAGAGTCCTCGTTTATCTGGGAAGAAGTTTGGCCGCGTAAGAATGAATATATCTTCCGGCTGAATGAAAATGTCATTGTTTTTGGCAATTATCATTGCAATAGCGATCAAAGGTCAGAGGTCGCAATGTTATTTCTTAGGTAGGAATCTTCTAAATTAGCCCCATAAATAGTGCACGGTGCAATGCTTGAAGTATTAGAGGCAAAACGATGAGCTTCAGTATATATGATGTTTTTTAATACGGATATATTCTATATAACAGGATTGTTATATTATTCTGATATAATATTTATATTTTAGTGTTATATATTCAACTTTCAAAGCTAATCAGTGTCAAGTTAAAAGTAATAATTACGAAAAATAATTTCTAAAATAATAAGTACACGTTAATTCTTTTTGGTTTGGTGGCACCGGTTTTTACTGGCCCCTAATGACCAGGGGCGTTTACTAATTAGGGATACAAGATTCTGAATTTCAGATTGTGTATGATATTTTAGCGTTATATATCAACTTTCAAAGCTAATCAGCATCTCGTTGAAAGTAACAATTATGAACAGATAATGTCTAAAATATTAAGTACAGGTTACTCAATATTTTTAGTGGGACCGGGTTAATTATAAACAAATAATTTCTAAAATAATAAGTACAGGTTACTCAATATTTTTGGAAGGGCCGGGTTCCACTGGCTCTTAATGACGAGCTGCCCCTGGTCATAATCAATTCTGTCTGTTTGAACACTTTTTTAAAACCTGAACTGAGATCATTTTCAACTAAAAACTGCAGTAAGTCATGAACTGACATATTGTAGAATTCATCCGAAACAATAAAGAACCACAAGTTTATTTTTTAAATCGTACATAGTCGAACATTCCTACATAAACGTATTTTAAACACTAAGCCTTCAATTGTTCGTGCTGTTTTTCCCCTCTCATGGATTATCTATGAAAAACCACAACTTGTCCATCAATCTCGTCCCTCGCCCGCATCGAAAACTGTATTGTTTGCGTTATATTCTGAAGACCAGCACACGTTAAAACGGAAACCACCAAGCGATTTTCGGAGACATGTGTCGATAAGGGTCGAAACTCCAAAGTACTAATATACAGCAAAAATACACACCATACGTGCGAAAACGCATCCATAGAGACTACTTAAATTCTACAATAGACAGCTAGTTATAGCCACTCTATACTCCTACGAAAGGTGCAAAATCCTGTGAGGCAGCACGTCAGCAGCATCAGTACTGCGTAGACAAAGAGAAAGGCCAGTGCACACGAGTCCCCGACTGTAGCACAATCTCATGCCCACACTGTCCACGACTCTTCAGGCACGCATCGGACTGACAAGTCACCTACGTGTCCATTGACTGATATTACATTTTGTTTGTTGGATGAAGTAACTATGTGGTTATAATCATATTTGATTGACGAACATTATATAAATACTTTATAGTAAATATTGCTGTGAATACTGGACAGAAAAATTACTTTATTATTTTCCTTCTGGCCTGGAACAGGCGTGCGCCGCACACCTAGCACGCATGGGGAATAGGACACTTGTCTCAACACAAATTTGATGTCTTGGCTAAAATCAATACCACGAAACTGGGACTAGCATAACATTTGCTTGTCTTGGCTAGAGTAAGTTATAAGATGAACTAGACTAACATTTTCTTGTCTTGACTAGAGTAGTTATACGATGAACTAGACTAACATTTGCGTGTCTTAGCAATTAAGTTATAGGATGAACTAGAATAACATTTGCTTGTCTTGACTAGATTAAGTTATACGATGAACTAGACCAGCGTTTCCAAAAGTGGGCAGTACCGCCTGGGCGCTGAAGTGGTCTAGGGGGCGATATCGGGCTCGGAAAAATTTGGGGTGCGTTCAGGCGATCTAGGGGTCAGTGGCTCCATAAGAAAAAATTAATAATATATATTTAAACATTAATTATTTTAGTTTTTTTTGCGATTGAATCATCATTTATACTTTGTGTCAGAATTTAGGACACATCACTTAACAGACACTGAACGGAAATTGTCCAACTGTTGACAAAATAGAGCGATTATGACGAATGGGTCTTGTGCTGAAATAGTATTATCGATATAAGGGAAGACTACGATAAAACTATGTAACAATGGCGAAACAAGTAAAAACAAAATATTGCAGTTTTACAAAAACAATAACAATATGTGTATTACTGTGTCGCCTGTGTTGAAAGAGAGATAGAAACATTCAGAAGAGTCAAATATTTGGTTTGATGTCTTTTTGCGATCTGGGTTCTACAAAACTTTTAGTTCAGGGGGTGATTGCAGTTGGTCGGACAGCGGGATTTTAGTGGGAATGAAATGCAGTGTGACAGTAAATATATATATATATGAAATATTTTTACAACGAAGAGTGAAGTCGTTGGACTTTCATAGGTTAATGACCGATTTGGGAACCAAGAATTTTTGTTTTGTCACGCCATAAATACAGAGAGAAGTGGCATTATAAGCCGGATGTCAAATCTATAAATACCAGTGGTTTTAGTTTTATAATGCAGCTAGTAATAGCTTCATTATATTTTTGTGTCTTTGTCAACAATCATCAGTCGAAAGTGTAATATATAAGTGGAGTCATACAAAATGTAATATATAAGTGGAGTCATACAAAGTTAAATATATAAGTGGAGTCATAAAAGTGTAATATATAAGTAGGATCATACAAAGTATAATTTATATCTTTTATTTTGTGAATATTGTTGCAAACTTTATGACTTCATTATGTCTGAATCTAAGAAGAAATGTCGACAGTACAGTATTGAGTATTTGAAATACAGCTTTATTCAGTTTCCTACGAACAATTTATTACCTATGTGCTTGATTTGCCAAAACGTATTTTCAAATGAAGCAATAAACTTTCTAGGCTACAAGAACATTTGACTAAAATGCACGCTGACAAAAGGATAAAGATTTGTCCTATTTTCAAGTACTAGAAAAAAATATTTGAAATGTCCAAATATATCAACACTTTTTGCGTCGTCCACTAAACAGGATATGACGGATTACAAGCTTCTTATAGTATTTAATTACTATTCGCAAAAGCTGGAAGACACAATTGGTGAGGAATTAATCTTGTCGGCAGTAAAAGAAGTCACAAACACTATGTTCCATAAGCCAGCGTCATAAATCATCAGGAAAATTCATTTGAGCAATAATTCAGTGTAAAGAAGAATAGATGAAATAGCTGAAGACGTTTAAAAATCATTATGCGATTATTTGAAGACAAGTCAATTTTCCATTCAGCTCGATGAATCAACTCTTCCAAATAATGAAGCACTGCTCTTTTCATACGTTCGATTCATAAAAGAAGAAAAAAGTGTGTCAAGAATTTATTTTTTGCTAAAAATTTAGAAGCGGATACAAAGGGAGACTCAATATTTAATACCATGAAAAAGATTTTCAAGAGAAAGACATTCCTATTCGTAATATTTTGTTTGGTGCTACTGATGGTGCTCCAGCAATAACAGGACAGCACAAGGGTTTTATAGCGCATTTAAAAACAAGCAGTACTAAATGTACTTGCTATACATTGCGTTATTCATCGTGAACATTTGGTTGCGAAGAACTGAAATGAACGCCTGCATACGCCGCTCCATTACATTATTAGAGCAGTCAATAAGAATAGAAGCAATCCATTGAGTGACATATTGTTTATCCAACTTTGTAGTGAAAACGATGGAGATTTCAATCGTTTGCTGCTTCACACAGAAGCTCTTGGCTTTCAAACGGTATTTTTCTGAATTGATTTTATAATTTATATGATTCAGCACTAGAGTTCATAGAAAACAAAGACGACGGAATGCGGACCAACCTGATTGCATCCAAAAATGACATCGCTTATTTGTCAGACCTCAAAAAATATTTAATGAAGTCAATCTACAATTATAAGGTGATGATTTGATTTTAATTAAAACGAAAAACATTATTGCCGTTTTATGGGAAACTTCGTCTGTTCAAGCGAAATGTAGGCTGAAGGGAATATAGCAACTTTTCAAATTTATCAGCAGTATCTCTCAAAAAGGATGATTGACTTTCATACTGCCAACACTTGGAGGTTCTCCATGCTGATTTCAATGTGCAGATTCAATGATATTTTAAACATGAATATACAAATTGGTTATAGATCCTTTCTCAGATGTAAAGACAGCAGAATCATCACAGTTTGAACTGGAACTTATAGAACTCACAGCAAACGAAGAACTAACAATCAAATTCAAAAGTGGATACCAAGAGTTCTGGCTTCAAAAATCAATACCGAAACTGTACCCTGGATTATGGGAAATAGTGCAGAAATTTTAATTGCATTTCCATCTTCTTATTTCGCTGAGCGTGGGTTTAGTGCTGTAGTGAATTTACTATCTAAGAATAGGAACCGATTACATATAAATGATCATGGCGATTTATGACTGTTTTTAACGAAAATTGCACTCGATATTAAGAAGCTTTTAAGAATGCACCAGGCTCATCCTTCACATTAATTTCAAAAATCTGGCCAACAATGGCGGAATGCAGGAGGGCCATTCAGAGTCAGAACGGTTTGATTCTGAACACGACTTTGCTAGCGCATTTCCGCCATGTTTGATCAGGTATTTTCCGGTTTCGTTTGCCGAGCTACTGAGTTAGTGCTTGAGCAACGCTGTGAGCTGTGACTGTTACATGGAATGCTTTTTGCTGTGTCAACCGTGCGTTTGTTGTGTGTATTCACAAAATGGCGGACAGCGGTTATGACGAACAAGCTCAATCTGCTGTATGCAGTTATATTGCGAGTGCAGAAAGCTGGATTTTGCCGTGATTGATGTTCCTTCGACAAGAATTGCTATTCAAGTGATGAACAGGTTTGTGTTGCTACATTCGCGACGGCCATATGCATATTATGCGGTGCAGGTTGCTTTTTGTGGCGGTACCCGGCTGTTTCATTCTGGAATTAGTTCACACAGGAAACTTTTCACAGGTATTAGCATTTCGTGTGATATTAATTGGCACAGGAATGGAGCAATTATGGGGTGACCGTTGCAGTGAAGTTGGAACCGTACTTATGAACTATTAATGTGTAATTTTTCTCTGTATTTTTACTTGTATATTCGAAAAGCAATTTTGTAATACATTTGGTGTTTTTTTAATTATTACAATAATATTCTTACTAATGCCATGCAATCTCTTAATATGTATTCCTAATTTTCATAGTTAAACCATTGTATTAAAGCGTGCATAATGTTATTCGAGCGTACACTTGACAATCTTTACATATGGGCTACGTTTTATCCAAATCTGTATAGCAATAACTGTGTTCAAGATGAATTAGTTGCTATTTGGGGGTCTCATGGCGAGAAGTGATTAAGTTGTTTGCCTTTCATTAGTTGCTATTTGGGTGTCTCATGGCGAGAAGTGATTAAGTTGTTTGCCTTTCATTAGTTGCTATTTGGGTGTCTCATGGCGAGAAGTGATTAAGTTGTTTGCCTTTCATTAGTTGCTATTTGGGTGTCTCATGGAAGAATGGTTAGTTGTGTTCAAGATGAATTAGTTGCTATTTGGGTGTCTTATAGCGAAAGTGATTAGTTGTTTGCTTGGGTGTCTTATAGCGAGAAGTGATTAAGTTGTGTTCAAGATGAATTAGTTACTATTTGGGTGTCTTATAGCGAGAAGTGATTAAGTTGTTTGCTTGGGTGTCTTATAGCGAGAAGTGATTAAGTTGTGTTCAAGATGAATTAGTTGCTATTTGGGTGTCTTATAGCGAGAAGTGATTAAGTTGTTTGCTTGGGTGTCTTATAGCGAGAAGTGATTAGTTGTGTTCAAGATGAATTAGTTGCTATTTGGGTGTCTTATGGAGAAGTGATTAAGTTGTTTGCTTGGGTGTCTTATAGCGAGAAGTGATTAAGTTGTGTTCAAGATGAATTAGTTGCTATTTGGGTGTCTTATAGCGAGAAGTGATTAAGTTGTTTGCTTGGGTGTCTTATAGCGAGAAGTGATTAAGTTGTGTTCAAGATGAATTAGTTGCTATTTGGGTGTCTTATAGCGAGAAGTGATTAGTTGTTTGCTTGGGTGTCTTATAGCGAGAAGTGATTAAGTTGTGTTCAAGATGAATTAGTTGCTATTTGGGTGTCTTATGCGAGAAGTGATTAAGTTGTTTGTGGTGTCTTATAGCGAGAAGTGATTAAGTTGTGTTCAAGATGAATTAGTTGCTATTTGCGTGTCTTATAGCGAGAAGTGATTAAGTTGTTTGCTTGGGTGTCTTATAGCGAGAAGTGATTAAGTTGTGTTCAAGATGAATTAGTTGCTATTTGGGTGTCTTATAGCGAGAAGTGATTAAGTTGTTTGCTTGGGTGTCTTATAGCGAGAAGTGATTAAGTTGTGTTCAAGATGAATTAGTTGCTATTTGGGTGTCTTATAGCGAGAAGTGATTAAGTTGTTTGCTTGGGTGTCTTATAGCGAGAAGTGATTAAGTTGTGTTCAAGATGAATTAGTTGCTATTTGGGTGTCTTATAGCGAGAAGTGATTAAGTTGTTTGCTTGGGTGTCTTATAGCGAGAAGTGATTAAGTTGTGTTCAAGATGAATTAGTTGCTATTTGGGTGTCTTATAGCAGAAGTGATTAAGTTGTTTGCTTGGTGTCTTATGGAGAAGTGATTAGTTTGTTCAAGATGAATTAGTTACTATTTGGGTGTCTTATAGCGAGAAGTGATTAAGTTGTTTGCTTGGGTGTCTTATAGCGAGAAGTGATTAAGTTGTGTTCAAGATGAATTAGTTGCTATTTGGGTGTCTTATAGCAGAAGTGATTAAGTTGTTTGCTTGGGTGTCTTATAGGGAAGTGATTAAGTTGTGTTCAAGATGAATGATTGCTATTTGGGTGTCTTATAGCGAGAAGTGATTAAGTTGTTTGCTTGGGTGTCTTATAGCGAGAAGTGATTAAGTTGTGTTCAGATGAATTAGTTGCTATTTGGGTGTCTTATAGCAGAAGTGATTAGTTGTTTGCTTGGGTGTCTTATAGCAGAAGTGATTAGTTGTGTTCAAGATGAATTAGTTGCTATTTGGGTGTCTTATAGCGAGAAGTGATTAAGTTGTTTGCTTGGGTGTCTTATAGCGAGAAGTGATTAAGTTGTGTTCAAGATGAATTAGTTGCTATTTGGGTGTCTTATAGCGAGAAGTGATTAAGTTGTTTGCTTGGGTGTCTTATAGCGAGAAGTGATTAAGTTGTGTTCAAGATGAATTAGTTGCTATTTGGGTGTCTTATAGCGAGAAGTGATTAAGTTGTTTGCTTGGGTGTCTTATAGCGAGAAGTGATTAAGTTGTGTTCAAGATGAATTAGTTGCTATTTGGGTGTCTTATAGCGAGAAGTGATTAAGTTGTTTGCTTGGGTGTCTTATAGCGAAGTGATTAAGTTGTGTTCAAGATGAATTAGGTTATTTGGGTGTCTTATAGCGAAGTGATTAAGTTGTTTGCTTGGTGTCTTATAGCAGAAGTGATTAAGTTGTGTTCAAGATGAATTAGTGCTTATTTGGGTGTCTTATAGCGAGAAGTGATTAAGTTGTTTGCTTGGGTGTCTTATAGCGAGAAGTGATTAAGTTGTGTTCAAGATGAATTAGTTGCTATTTGGGTGTCTTATAGCGAGAAGTGATTAAGTTGTTTGCTTGGGTGTCTTATAGCGAGAAGTGATTAAGTTGTGTTCAAGATGAATTAGTTGCTATTTGGGTGTCTTATAGCGAGAAGTGATTAAGTTGTTTGCTTGGGTGTCTTATAGCGAGAAGTGATTAAGTTGTGTTCAAGATGAATTAGTTACTATTTGGGTGTCTTATAGCGAGAAGTGATTAGTTGTTTGCTTGGGTGTCTTATAGCGAGAAGTGATTAGTTGTGTTCAAGATGAATTAGTTGCTATTTGGGTGTCTATAGCGAGAAGGATTAAGTTGTTTGCTTGGGTGTCTTATAGCGAGAAGTGATTAAGTTGTTTGCCTTTCATACCGAAGGTTGTGGTTTCGATACCGGACCGAGATACATGTGCACTTTTTCATGAGATCCTAGGATTGTTCAGGAGCTACAGAGTTTGAGCTTTATGCAATGCCCTTAGTAGATGGCATGTCATCTCTGTTGACAGGGACGGAACCATATGGAAAAAACCGGTTCAATGAAGTCGATCCTTGGACCCTTATTTAGTTGCTATTTACTTCGAAAATATCAAACGGCTTCAATGTAGAAAAATATTGTAATGAGGAGGGCCGTTACAAATTTTTGTCTTGCAAAGGGGCGCTGGCCTAAAAAGTTTGGAAATCTATGAACTAGACTAACATTTGCTTGTCTTGACTAGATTAAATTATACGATGAACTATAATAACTTGCTTAACCTTGATTAGTAAGTTATACTGAGAACTAGCTCAAATTTGATCTTTCAGCTTCAGTCCTTCTGTTCTCTGACTAAGATTTTTAACTGTAGCTAGTCTTACGACATCTTGACTACCATTCGATGTCTAAGCAACTCAAAGGGAACAAGTAGTAGTATTGAGATTATACATACCCTCATTGGCAAAGATGGATACAAGATTGTATAAAGGACTTGAACATCAGAGGATCAAGAGAGACAGCATAGTCATAACTATACAAGATGTAATCATTAAGTAAATAAAAGTTAAGTTAGATATTGTTTTTATTATTGTTGTTTTGAACTCCAAGAACGCATGTGTTTGCACTTTATTCCCATAAAGCACTACAGAGGTGTCTTTAGGATTTTATTATACAAATACACTGAAACAAGTCCATCGATTCAAGTATCTAGGAACATTTCTAACATCAGATGGAAGATGTACAACAGAGATTAGGAGTAGAATAGCTCAAACGAAGCAGCTTTTATGAAAATGAAGAACACACTATGCGTGAACTCACTACCAATGACACTGCAAGCAGAGTACTCCAATGCTATATTGAACCAATTCTTATGTATGGCAGCGAATCATGGACACTGAACAAACAATCAATGCTATCATTGGAAGCCACAGAGATGTGGTTTTACAGAAGAATGTTGAGAATTCCATGGACAGCAAAGAAAATAAACGTGGAGGTTTTAAATCAGGTCTGCACACAAAGAAACCTTATCAAAAGAATAAGAATCTGACAATCAAGGTTCTTCAGGCATATAATGCGAAAAGAAGGTTTAGAACATTTGGTGACTACAAGTAAAATTCAGGGAAGGAGAGATCGTGGAAGACAGAGGAGAAGATGTTGGATGGCCTGACATCATGGTTCGACAAAATATCGACGTCAGAACTGATTACATGCACCAAGCAAAGAGAGTTGTGGAGAGACATGAGCGCCTACGCTGGCAGGTATGGCACTTGATTGATTGATCATACAAATTTCCATTAGTTTGTTGTTGCAGATTTGAATGGTCTGTAGTTAGTCGAGTCAAGTCTATCCATGTGGTGAGAAGCATGATATCATCTTTCCATGCAATAAACACTTGTCCTGTTCTCCAGCTGTTGTTTTCTCTTTTTAAGATCGTCTTTGCTTTAAGTTTCAATTCTATTAACATCTGAGTGGTCACTCTATCTTTGCCATGTGTCATTTTGAGCTTAATAGTTAATTCTTCCATCTTCATCAACTTAAATTGTGCCATCAAATGATCTTTGTCTCTATTTAATTCCTGAACTTCTTTTCTGTAGAATTCGTCTTTGACTTTAGGCCCTAGGAATCATTTCACGTGTTCCATGAATTATATCTACGGCCTTAGAAACTATGCATATTGCTTATTCAACTTTAATTTGACTAAGCAGTAAAAATATATACCAAGGGTGAAGAACGTAAATACAAAATAAGGTAGTTTTACAAAGTAAAATAAAATACAGCAATGGTGCTACCACAAGTCCTTTATCAAGCAAACGATACAAAACATGCGGGATACGGACGATGGACACATAATACAGAAATCATGCTTAGTAAAGATATTAAATCCTAACTGATCACAAATGAAAATTTATGACTAAAAGCAAAAAAATAAACAACCGAAATAAGTGTTAAAAGAACTAGAAATGGAAAGTACAAAAATATAAAACAATAATAATAAAGCATACAAAATATATGTGCGTGTAATATATAAACATATATATATAGAGACACACAGTGAGAGATAGAGCACAGCTACAACTCGTATCAAATATTATAAGGAAACCAAGGTGGAAATAGAGGGTGTTCAACTTAAAAGCAGCCTGTGAATGGAGCTAATCTGGCATATATGTATGGAAATGAGAAGGTTCAGTTGTGAAGTAGTATAGGTCAAGGTTGTGTGATGGTGTTTAACATGATCTACTTAAAATGACAGGCCAATTTACTGACCTAAATATTGCCCCATGACGTCACAACTACAGGCCGACTATCACGATTATGAATATTGAGCTAAACTAAGATAGGGAGGCTAAAAATGAGCGCAATTTACATTGTTTATATTTTAATCCTTGTACATACAATCGATAAATTGCATGCCCTATGTAACGTATAACTGTACGAGAGGAATTCTTCTTATTCTTATTATTACATACAATCGATTGTTATAGAAGGTATATAAAAAGATTGCAACTTATTAATGCAATTTTTAAAACTAAGGCATTTGAAACAAAAATTAAAACACACCTACCTTTTGTAAACGAATGAACCCTCAACACATTTCACCAGAAGAATCTTAATTTATATGATCTGAGTGTAGTTCTCTGTCTGTGGTAAATAAACCAGACACTTGTCTATTTCTTTATATACAGCACTGTTTACACACTAACTCAGTGTACACTCTCAAAAGGTATAATATAGATGTCTAAGTTGTTACATCACAAATAATTGTTATATACACTTGGTATTATTATATAACACTGTAAACCATTTTTATTCTTCCGGATTAATTTTTAGCTATTTAAATTTCCCAAGCTTTCTTTTATTTGACGTGCTAGCTTGTTCGGATTTCTCTATGTCATTTTTTGTTTTCCTGTAGTTGTTTAAGAAAATATTTGCCAGTGTTGGAATGGCCTCACTAAAACATCTGTTGTTGAACAACACAAGCTACAAAAACAGTTTTGTCTTCCTTGAAGTAATGAATAAAATTAGCTGTCACAGTGTCCATCACAATTTCCTTGTGGTTGGGGGAATTTAAAAACTGTTGTTCATAAACTGAAGAGATTAGTGATTGCACAACAAGGTAAAGCATAAGACTTAAAACTGTTAAAGAATGTGTTGGGTATTTTAAGCCACCTCGGTCGAGTAGCCGAGTGTACTTTATCCATGAAACAATGGAGAGGTCTGGCTCAATGTCTACAGTTAAATACTTGTCCTGCTGCAGAAACTTACAGCAGGTAGATACTTTAGTTTTTTTATACACTGAAGGCAATAAATTCGCTTATGTACACCAGCACATCCATTGTTCCATCTGGAACAAGAATTTCACTTGTTTCCACATTAATCAGGAACCATGAATGGCTGAACACATTTGGTGTACTCGAGGCTGTTTTCTCCGTGTCAATATCAGCCATGTTAAATACTGTTGACAGGTCAGAAATGGCAACATCGCCATGGCATGATGAACACAAGCTTAGTACAGAATAAATTTTCAACTTCTCTGATTCCAGTATCTGTTGTACTGAAACAAGATAGTTCGCTCCTGACAGTTGCCTGTATTCACCAAATCTTGCTTCAATGTTATCTGTCTGCAATTTTTCCAGTAGAATATATTCAATGCCTAAAGTGCTGAGGGCGTACTCAGACAACTAGATCACTGCATTCATGGTACGAGTCAGTGCATTGAAGGTCTCAGTAGTAAGTTTACCGCTCTGACCATCAAGATGTTGCCATGCCTCCAGCCACTTAGAAAACTGCATTAGGTGTATCAAATTAGCCTGATCTTCATTAGTGACAGGCTGTGAGAAAGGGTTGCGAGTTCTCACGCCGCCAAACTTACTCTTCACATTGACAATGCTCCACCCACTGAAGGATTATACTGATGAAACTGGCACTGTCATTCTCACCAGCTAGCCTCAGCGCTGCTACATTATAATCATTAAACACACCTAAGGCCAGTGGTACCTTCTGCCTATCAAGAGTGGATGGGAAGAGTGCTTTGTACGTTAGACTTGGTGCCAGTTTAACAATTTTGTGTATATCCTGAAAAAAACAGTTTTCAGACTAGACAGTGTAGCTTTCAAAACTGGATTATCAGAGTTTACAGGGTATGAAGGGCAGGCAAATGTCTGATCTGCATCCTTTAAATTTAGCCAGTTGTGCCAGATACATTTCAACAAATGAACAGAGTCATGAATTAGGAATATGGGTTTCCCATCTTGCTGAGGATTGTCAAAGCTGTATTTGTTAGGTGCACACAGTTCCTTGTAAACCTTTCTGTTAACTGCACTATTATCCGCAATGACAGCTAGTACAGTGAATCCAGATGACTGCACACACTGTATAGTCTGAAGTAAATTGGTCCGCAGATCACCTGCTGTCATCTTTTTCATGGGGATTAGTCCTACTACCTCAGTGTAGCTGCCAAATATAGATGATATCATGAATGCTTGTACAGTTGTAGCACTTTCTTTTGCATTATAGGCCGTCCCTATTAATTGTCCTCCTGTGTAGTTCAGAGTAGATTTAACATATATCTCATCCAATTGAACAGCAACTATTCTTTCTCTTGTAGATAAAATGTTACTTTTTACCTGTAAGTATTTGCTCATATCAAAGCCAGATGATCTTGACATGGATGGAATCAAGCTTTTAAGTGTAGATGGATGCGGAAGGCATAATAATTTTGAATTTTTGCAAAAACCGATAGCAGGCAGGAGACTTGATGTAAGCCATAAATGCCAAACATTTAGTTCTGCTACTATAACGCTTCCTTCTGTCATTAGTTCTCATCAACAACAGCTGTTCATCCAGAAACTGCAGATTTTCTTCTTTAACAATACTCTCTGAGTTTAAATTAGACAGTAAATTCATCGCCTTTAGCAAATTCTCATGAGCTTTTGTGAGGTAGTCATCAACAGTTACATTTTTTCTATATCTGTGCGTAAACAATGACTAGACAAATTTTCTAATTGTGACCATCTCTCTATTTTTCCATTATTGAAAAGCCAATTGAATGATTTTGTATCAACTGAATCCTCCTTAATATAAACAATGAAAGACATGTCTTGAGCAATTTTGACACTGAGCTCTATGGCAGGTGCTCTGTAGGGCTTTACATTTAATGTGTAGAACAGAACATATTCATTGTTCAAGCATGTGTGATGCCACGGTCCTTTAAGCAGTTGCTGTAATTTATTTTCGTAGCTGTTCTGTAAGGCCTTAAAATCACTTACCAAATCTGTCTCCAGCAATTCTAAAACAGCGTTATCATGTCTTTTTTTAACTTCAACAGCTCGTTGATTTGGGTCCTTTCGCTTCATTAGAGACTGGGATTCTGTTGACAAATATGAAGGCAACTGGAAAATAGTAGGAAAGATCCT
>JADZMA010000478.1:0-34282 GCA_020796225.1 Arion vulgaris
CTACTTTGGGAGGGGATGGCTGTAGTTTATTTTCCATTTAGCATTGTATTGTTCTTTGGTTGTAGTTTTAGCATCCTCATCACTGACCAAGCAGTCGTATCAGACCAAGCAGTCTTATCAGATCAGGCAGTCTTATCAGACCAGGCAGCCTTATCAGATCAGGCAGTCTTATCAGATCAGGCAGTCTTATCAGATAAGGCAGTCTTATCAGACCAGGCAGTCTTATCAGATCAGGCAGTCTTATCAGACCAGGCAGTCTTATCAGATCAGGCAGTCTTATCAGACCAGACAGTCTTATCAGATCAGGCAGTCTTATCAGATCAGGCAGTCTTATCAAACCAGGCAGTCTTATCAGATCAGGCAGTCTTATCAGATCAGGCAGTCTTATCAGACCAGGCAGTCCGCATGCCCAGCGTGTTCGTAGCGTGTTAGACTACGGGTGACTAGTCCTTTGTAAGTGCTGGTTCAACTCCGCAGACTGGCAGAAAAGCTACAGGTTCCCTAGATTTACGGTGTTCGTGGCACTGAGCCGAAGGGTTACGATGTCCATGACACTGAGCCGAAGAGCTTTCAGCTCAAGTGCTTCTGGATCGGAAAAAAATCAGATCAGGCAGTCTTATCAGATCAGGCAGTCTTCACGTGACTTTTCCCATCCTTTTTTAACCAGACTTTCAACTATTTAATTTCTCCTAATGTTGCATTGTGATGGAATCAACTAAATGACTGCTCTCTTGATCTTATAAACTATCTTTCTAGAGCTACACTCAGATCGTTCATTTCGGTGTGCTTCTGATATTTCAGTTTATCTGACCAACAAAGCATTCATCATTATTACTAGTTTCCAGGTCAAGGTGATAACAACGAGATTAATACAAAAGGACAACATTCTTATGTTCAGAAAATAATGTTAGATATGAACCCCAAAGTAATTTCCATTCATTGTGCTAGTCACTCTTTTACTCTAGTCTAGTGTAACACAGTCATCAATTAAAGTGTTGTCTTTGAGTATTTACTGAGAATAAAACGCATGTTTGCATTGACAATCTAATGATTGGTTACTGAGCTGATGTCACAGCACTTCAGACAGACCATACCCGGTGTATGTATAGCTGATGTATGTTGAATGGTATGCATATTGATGGTTCCCGTGGCTCGCTGGTTAAACACACTCCTCATTCTGCTTTTCAGTCATTCTGTTCTACTTGTACAATGTATAACTCCAAACTCCTATAAAAGCTTGACATATTAATTGCCGTGAACACTCGCATGTCCATAACGGTAGATCCACGTATGCCCATGGAGGCTGGAAAACCCAATTGATAATTTCCACTCAACCGCAGCCTATCATTTTTGACCATCCCAAGCACTGTCTAAGAGTTAAAAACAATAGTGGCCACACTATATGAAGTCTCAGAGAGTTGAAGTAACAGCTGTAACCCTCATTACGAAAACATTTATGTTGTTTTCTCAATTTCATCTTACTAAGAACTTACAAGGACTTACAAAATCTAAGAAACCTCAGTCAGATTTTTCACCACCTTGCACAGACCCAACAGTATGTACAGCAACGTCATCGTCTACTGCGTTATCTTTTATCAGTTACTGTATTACGAGGTCAACTTTCATAATCCCATATTCTCTCTCAAGACTAATAATAATATAGTGTCAAGTGGCCATATTTCATTCTATCGGTACTCATTTTTTCCTCTTCTGGTAGGGTCATTACTAGGGTCACCTGGGTACTTCATTTTTAAGTGACCTCGAGGGGTGTGACCACAATAACTTTGAAAGCTGCTAGCCCACACTTGGAACATTACATTTGTTCAACATGATGTTTGAGAGATAGAGTGCGATCAAATGCTATCACAAAATATCACTGTGTGTTGCAATGCTGGATATTCAGTTATCAGTTATCAGAGGACTATCATCATAGCACTCCAGACATGTCCACAGGTGCTCCGATCTCCGCCTCAGCAAATCCAGCAGCGTCCAGCGATCCAACACGCCAGTTCAATGTTGATTAATCAGTCTCTTTGCATATTTGGTATTCCGTTCTTTACGGGCTGCACCAATCTTGACACCCATCTCTCTCAATCTGGTCAGCGAGTCCATTAGGTAGACCTAAGATCACTTAGTTCTGTGTTCCTTTCAGATTTCAGTGCTGATATAGCAGACAATGCGTCAGTCAAGAGCACTATTTTTCCATGTATTTGGTTCATATTTTGTAGTGCCATTTTGCAGCTGCACTGAGGGCCTCTACCTCAGCCCTGAAATTGGTGAGGACTGCGGTGGCCAGAGCTAAGGTTAGTTCTACTCCATTTTTTAGTCTGAGGACAACTCCCTCCTCCATTGGGGTGGCATCTGTAGCAGAGCCATCCGTGTATGCATGTGTCCATGAGTCCATTAGGTAGTTTTCGTTTATGTGTTTTTCTGCGATGAGCCTTCTCTCCAGGTCTGTTTGTGTTCCTTTCTTGCCAACCTCTTGTTTCTTCTGAGAGCTCTGGGAGACTGGATGCCCAGGAGGAGGTGCTGGCTGGTTGAATGTGTCTTGTGAGCCAGTGCCAATATTGCATCTTTGTGAGCAAGTTCTTTGGAGTTTGCCACGAAGTTACTTCTTTTCAATCTGCCCATGCCATAGTATTGTTGTATATAGACAAATTCATTTTAAAATCAACACAAAATGATAAATCAAAGATATCAGGGTGTTCAAGATAAAAGTAGCCCAATTGACTAATAAAAGCCTGTAAATTGGGCTACTTTTATGTTGAACACCCTATAGTATGCAACAAGTTAAGTTTAACAATAAAGAGTATCAATATTAGGAATATTTTTCAACAATAAGTAGCCATAGACTCAAAGAATTGAGTAAATCATAAAAAACTTGATTTTCTATCAAACATATATAATTCCAGCCCCAACTGAAATTAAGTCAAGGGTTTCACCTGAATTATGTGGCCCAGTATTTAGAGATGGCTGTGCTGTGCCACAGTCAACTATAAATACTAGGTCTGGTAGCTGATGGGGAACCCCTGACCTAGTTTCAGTTGTGGAGCTGGAATTTATATATGTTTGATAGAACACAGCAAGCTTTTTTGAAAGCGATTTACCATAATTGTTACCTCAGTCCGCAGGCCATGTTAGTTTATAGTTGGCTGTGTACAGACCCAACAGTATGTACAGCAATGTCATCTTCCACTGCGTTATCTTTTATCGATTACTGTATTACGAGGTCAACTTTCATAGTTCCATATTCTCTATCAAGACTAATAATAACATTGTGTCAATTGGCTATATTTCATACTATCGGCATCGGTACTCATTTTTCCCTCTTCTGCTAGGGTTGCAACTATGGTCACCTGGCCGATTACTCATTCTCCCTGACCATCCAAGACATGCCACGCTTGACTATCATACCCATAATATCATTAGTATTCTTCCTGGCCGATTACTCATTCTCTCTGACCATCCAAGACATGCCACGCTTGACTATCATATCCATAATATCATTAGTATTCTTCCTGGCCGATTACTCATTCTCCCTGACCATCCAAGACATGCCACGCTTGACTATCATATCCATAATATCATTAGTATTCTTCCTGGCCGATTACTCATTCTCCCTGACCATCCAAGACATGCCACGCTTGACTATCATACCCATAATATCATTAGTATTCTTCCTGGCCGATTACTCATTCTCCCTGACCATCCAAGACATGCCACGCTTGACTATCATACCCATAATATCATTAGTATTCTTCCTGGCCGATTACTCATTCTCCATGACCATCCAAGACATGCCACGCTTGACTATCATATCCATAATATCATTAGTATTCTTCCTGGCCGATTACTCATTCCTCCTGACCATCCAAGACATGCCACGCTTGACTATCATATCCATAATATCATTAGTATTCTTCCTGGCCGATTACTCATTCTCCCTGACCATCCAAGACATACCACGCGTGACTATCATACCCATAATATCATTAGTATTCTTCCTGGCCGATTACTCATTCTCCCTGACCATCCAAGACATGCCACGCTTGACTATCATACCCATAATATCATTAGTATTCTTCCTGGCCGATTACTCATTCTCCATGACCATCCAAGACATGCCACGCTTGACTATCATATCCATAATATCATTAGTATTCTTCCTGGCCGATTACTCATTCTCCATGACCATCCAAGACATGCCACGCTTGACTATCATATCCATAATATCATTAGTATTCTTCCTGGCCGATTACTCATTCTCCATGACCATCCAAGACATGCCACGCTTGACTATCATATCCATAATATCATTAGTATTCTTCCTGGCCGATTACTCATTCTCCATGACCATCCAAGACATACCACGCGTGACTATCATACCCATAATATCATTAGTATTCTTCCAGCCGATTACTCATTCTCCTGACCTCCAAGACATGCCACGCTTGACTATCATATCCATAATATCATTAGTATTCTTCCTGGCCGATTACTCATTCTCCATGACCATCCAAGACATGCCACGCTTGACTATCATATCCATAATATCATTAGTATTCTTCCTGGCCGATTACTCATTCTCCATGACCATCCAAGACATGCCACGCTTGACTATCATATCCATAATATCATTAGTATTCTTCCTGGCCGATTACTCATTCTCCATGACCATCCAAGACATGCCACGCTTGACTATCATATCCATAATATCATTAGTATTCTTCCTGGCCGATTACTCATTCTCCATGACCATCCAAGACATGCCACGCTTGACTATCATATCCATAATATCATTAGTATTCTTCCTGGCCGATTACTCATTCTCCCTGACCATCCAAGACATGCCACGCTTGACTATCATACCCATAATATCATTAGTATTCTTCCTGGCCGATTACTCATTCTCCCTGACCATCCAAGACATGCCACCCTTGACTATCATATCCATAATATCATTAGTATTCTTCCTGGCCGATTACTCATTCTCCCTGACCATCCAAGACATGCCACGCTTGACTATCATATCCATAATATCATTAGTATTCTTCCTGGCCGATTACTAATTCTCCCTGACCATCCAAGACATACCACGCGTGACTATCATACCCATAATATCATTAGTATTCTTCCTGGCCGATTACTCATTCTCCCTGACCATCCAAGACATACCACTCGTGACTATCATACCCATAATATCATTAGTATTCTTCCTGACCGATTACTCATTCTCCCTGACCATCCAAGACATGCCACGCTTGACTATCATACCCATAATATCATTAGTATTCTTCCTGGCCGATTACTCATTCTCCATGACCATCCAAGACATGCCACGCTTGACTATCATACCCATAATATCATTAGTATTCTTCCTGGCCGATTACTCATTCTTCTTGACCATCCAAGACATACCACGCGTGACTATCATACCCATAATATCATTAGTATTCTTCCTGGCCGATTACTCATTCTCCATGACCATCCAAGACATGCCACGCTTGACTATCATATCCATAATATCATTAGTATTCTTCCTGGCCGATTACTCATTCTCCCTGACCATCCAAGACATGCCACGCTTGACTATCATACCCAATATATCATTAGTATTCTTCCTGGCCGATTACTCATTCTCCCTGACCATCCAAGACATGCCACGCTTGACTATCATACCCATAATATCATTAGTATTCTTCCTGGCCGATTACTCATTCTCCATGACCATCCAAGACATGCCACGCTTGACTATCATATCCATAATATCATTAGTATTCTTCCTGGCCGATTACTCATTCTCCATGACCATCCAAGACATGCCACGCTTGACTATCATATCCATAATATCATTAGTATTCTTCCTGGCCGATTACTCATTCTCCATGACCATCCAAGACATACCACGCGTGACATCATACCCATAATATCATTAGTATTCTTCCTGGTCGATTACTCATTCTCCCTGACCATCCAAGACATACCACGCTTGACTATCATACCCATAATATCATTAGTATTCTTCCTGGCCGATTACTCATTCTCCCTGACCATCCAAGACATACCACGCGTGACTATCATACCCATAATATCATTAGTATTCTTCCTGGCCGATTACTCATTCTTCTTGACCATCCAAGACATACCACGCGTGACTATCATACCCATAATATAATTAGTATTCTTCCTGGCCGATTACTCATTCTCCCTGACCATCCAAGACATGCCACGCTTGACTATCATACCCATAATATCATTAGTATTCTTCCTGGCCGATTACTCATTCTCCCTGACCATCCAAGACATGCCACGCTTGACTATCATACCCATAATATCATTAGTATTCTTCCTGGCCGATTACTCATTCTCCCTGACCATCCAAGACATGCCACGCTTGACTATCATACCCATAATATCATTAGTATTCTTCCTGGCCGATTACTCATTCTCCATGACCATCCAAGACATGCCACGCTTGACTATCATACCCATAATATCATTAGTATTCTTCCTGGCCGATTACTCATTCTCCCTGACCATCCAAGACATGCCGCGCTTGACTATCATATCCATAATATCATTAGTATTCTTCCTGGCCGATTACTCATTCTCCCTGACCATCCAAGACATGCCGCGCTTGACTATCATACCCATAATATCATTAGTATTCTTCCTGGCCGATTACTCATTCTCCCTGACCATCCAAGACATACCACGCGTGACTATCATACCCATAATATCATTAGTATTCTTCCTGGCCGATTAACTAGTTCTCCATGGTAATGATCATCTACCATGTGCAATACTAGTTAACTTCTCCATGACAGTGATAATCTACCATTGCAATACTATGTTAACTTCTCCATGGTAGTGATCATCTACTCATGTGCAATACTAGTTAACTTCTCCATGGTTGTGATTATCTACCATGTGCAGTACTAGATAACTTCTCCAAGGCAGTGATCATCTACCATGTGCAATACTAGTTAACTTCTTCATGGCAGTGATCATCTACCATGTGCAGTACTAGATAACTTCTCCAAGGCAGTGATCATCTACCATGTGCAATACTAGTTAACTTCTCCATGACAGTGATCATCTACCATGTGCAATACAAGTTAACTTCTTCATGGCAGTGATCATCTACCATGTGCAATACTAGTTAACTTTCCCATGGCAGTGATCATCTACCATGTGCAGTACTAGATAACTTCTCCAAGGCAGTGATCATCTACCATGTGCAATACTAGTTAACTTCTCCATGGCAGTGATCATCTACCATGTGCAATACTAGTTAACTTCTCCATGGCAGTGATCATCAACCATGTACAATATAGTTAACTTCATAATGGTAGTGATCATCTACCATGTCAATACTATTTAACTTCTCCATGGTAGTGATCTTTCTACCATGTGCAATGCTAGTTAACTTCTCATGGCAGTGATCATCTACCATGTGCAATACTAGTTAAATTATCCATGGAAGTGATCATCTACCATGTGCAATAAGTTAACTTCTTCAGGCAGTGATCATCTACCATGTGCAATACTAGTTAACTTTCCCATGGCAGTGATCATCTACCATGTGCAATACTAGTTAACTTCTCCATGGTAGTGATCATTTACCATGTGCAATACTAGTTAACTTCTCCATGGTAGTGATCATATACCATGTGCAATACTAGTTAACTTCTCCATGGCAGTGATCATCTACCATGTGAAATACTAGTTAACTTCACCATGGTAGTGATCATCTACCATGTGCAATACTAGTTAACTTCTCCATGGTAGTGATCATTTACCATGTGCAATACTAGTTAACTTCTTCATGGTAGTGATCATCTACCATGTGCAATACTAGTTAACTTCTCCATGACAGTGATAATCTACCATGTGCAATACTAGTTAACTTCTCCATGGTAGTGATCATCTACCATGTGCAATACTGGTTAACTTCTCCATGGTAGTGATCATCTACCATGTGCAATACTAGTTAACTTCTCCATGGTAGTGATCATCTACCATGTGCAATACTGGTTAACTTCTCCATGGTAGTGATCATCTACCATGTGCAATACTAGTTAACTTCTCCATGGTAGTGATCATTTACCATGTGCAATACTAGTTAACTTCTCCATGGTAGTGATCATCTACCATGTGCAATACTGGTTAACTTCTTCATGGCAGTGATCATCTACCATGTGCAATACTGGTTAACTTCTCCATGGTAGTGATCATCTACCATGTGCAATACTAGTTAACTTCTCCATGGTAGTGATCATTTACCATGTGCAATACTAGTTAACTTCTTCATGGTAGTGATCATCTACCATGTACAATACTAGTTAACTTTTCCATGACAGTGATAATCTACCATGTGCAATACTAGTTAACTTCTCCATGGTAGTGATCATCTACCATGTGCAATACTGGTTAACTTCTCCATGGTAGTGATCATCTACCATGTGCAATACTAGTTAACTTCTCTATGGGAGTGATCATCTACCATGTGCAATACTGATTAACTTCTTGGCAAGTGATCATCTACCATGTGCAATACTAGTTAACTTCTCCATGGCAGTTATCATCTACCATGTGCAATACTAGTTAACTTCTCCATGGTAGTGATCATCTACCATGTGTAATAATAGTTAACTCTCCATGGTAGTGATCATCTACCATGTGCAATACTAGTTAACTTCTCCATGGCAGTGATCATCTACCATGTGCAATACTGGTTAACTTTTCTATGGCAGTGATCATCTACCATGCGCAATACTAGTTAACTTCTCCATGGTAGTGATCATCTACCATGTGCAGTACTAGATAACTTCTCCAAGGCAGTGATCATCTTTCATGTGCAATACTAGTTAACTTCTCCATGGCAGTGATCATCTACCATGTGCAATACTGGTTAACTTCTATATGGTAGTGATCATCTACCATGTGCAATACTGATTAAAAATCAGCTAGAATGAGCGCACAAAATAGGGCCACAACTTTCCGCTATGACAGTTACCAAATTAATGTCATCAGTCAGTTGCGACTACAGGTACATGGTTCACCAGTTTAAAAAAGAACTTTTTCCAACAACCACCATGGTGGACACATGAAGTTGCAGATGCTTATGCAGAAAAAAGTATGGCAACCAGAGAGTAGGAAAAGAATCAGAACATCACCCAATCTCTCCGAGGAATATGGGAGAGCCCTAACAGAAAGAACAGTCTGGCTATACATTTCAAGAAAATTGCAAGAGAAGCCAAGCGCAGCATATGGCAAAAATTCTGCGTTGAACTTGGTCATGGACAATCACTCGCAAAATTCTGGAGATTACATCGCAGCATGATTGGTTTATGATATGAGAGGTTTCAGATGTGGATAGAAACATCAGGGGCTGCCATTGATCTGCATGATGCATTTAACAATGTCTCTTACAACTTACTTATGCAGTTATTGATGGATATGGAGGTGGAGTCAGGCTTGGTCAAGTGGATTTCTGCTGCGCTTTTTTAATGCATGTTATCAATGCATTGTGGTTCATGGGCATCACAACCACAGCAGATCCTAATGAACCTTTCTTAGGATCACCACTCTTGCCAGTCTTGTTTACTGTATGGACTGGGGGTAAACAAAACAAAAAAGACCATAAAACGACCTAGAAGACAGTAAAATAAGAACTGAAAGAAATGAATCATAGTTGGAAAACAATACAGAGGACAGCCAAGAATAGACAAGAATGGTATGCATTTTGTTTCTGCCCTAGGCACTAGGGGCATAATAGGCTGAGAGAGAGAGAAAGATTTTATTCATGTGATTTTTAGAAGTCTTTAACCATCTGTAACACTGATTTTGCATTAATGAGGCTTATCTGAGTGTCACTGATATTTGTGAGAATTGTAGTTCTTGTATGGCTTTCTGTTATATATTTGGGAAATGTTTGTCTGTGTGTGCTGTATTCTTTATTTTTTCTTCACCTGGTGTCACAATATAGATTCCTGCTGCTTCATCTGCGACCACATCTCTTACTGACAAATTTAAGTATACACATGTCCATATATCTTTGGGTATGTTGGATTTTTGTTTATTCCTCAGTACTGGGACTTCTGTTTTTAGATGATACCTGGTAATTGTCTGGTATACTATACCATATATCAATAGTTTTAGGGAAGGCTTGATTTTGCCAAGGGTGAATATGTATTGGAGGTGTTTAGATAGGCCTTTTAGAGTTGAAACCAGGACCACATGAAGCTTCACACACAGTCTGAAGGACCACAACATGTTATCAGTTATATGAGGACCATCATAGCACTCTGGACATGTCTATAGGTGCTCTGCAAATCCAGAAGCGTCCAGCTTTCAGGGCTCATCACACCATTTCAATGTTGGTTGGGTATTTGCTGAGAGTGATCCTTCTCTCCCAACAGCTATGGAGTGTGACAGTTATGTTTTGCTGAAAGCATAACAAGTTATGTTTAAAAAGTTTCTAATCATGATGAACTAGCAGCTGAAGCAGCACTTGATTTGTGCTTTGAGATTGCATATGGTCTTTAATATCTTACCCATCTCCATGTATCACTAGAGAATTCAACAAAACGGTGATCCCATTTTACCCTGCCCACACAAAACTTGTTCAGAAAAGGGTATTATTTCTTGAGTTTTTGGGTAGACGTGCATGCTCTTCTTGACATTGTAACAGTAAACTAATATTTAGAAAAATTAAAGTTTCAAAATCTATGCAAAGTAAAGTTTACAAATGGGCAAAAGACATAAAATATGGCTACTGCCAACAGAGCACATGTACTTTGACCACTAACTCATATAAATTTATAGGGATCTCTATTGGTTGACAGCAGAACTGGCATTCATGGACAGGGGCCCTTAATATGTGTGTTGATTCAAACACAAAGAACATCACTTGTTTAATATTAAGCTTAGAACTTGTCAGTCTTTACCAGTAGAATTTTACTTTAATTCTCTCTCTCTCTTGATCACTGCTTAGACTAATGTACCAGATTTTCCCATAAATTCTTATCCATGTGGAAATCATTCATACAGCTTTAGCAGGTGTGTGTTTCATCACATCTTTAGCGCCATTTGGAGCTCTTGTGCTTATCCTTCGGTTTTGTGTCCGGTTTTAGCCAGCGTTTTCTGGTTTGCTCTCGTCAGCCTTGGGTAACTTGCAAGACAGCAGGTTGCTATTTTCTTTTAGGATAGCTAACCTTAGACAACCTTCCCTCCCGGGTTGTTGAGTGTCATCTGCCCAGGTTACCAGTCTTTTTTGGACTACTTGGTTTGTCTGCTGTCCAGTTTTGTGTACGGTTTGCTCTCTGGTTATTGTTCTCTGGATGGAGACCCAATCTTCGAGGCTCGCCACTGTTTTGTCCACCTGTGTTTCGGGTGCCCTTTGCCCTTTTCTGCTTGTGGCCCGTCCACCGACTGGCCTCCCTTCTCTTCGTCACTTGTGCTCACATTGTTCTTCTGAGGACACCTTACCCATTTCTATCTCACTGTGCACAGTGCACAGTTTATCACCATTCAGAAGGAACGTTCACACTGGATTCAAGCCTCTTACTTTAATTAGCCCTCTGAAACTTTTTGAGCCGATATATCAGCTTACATCTAGTTTTAGAATGAAACTAAGCCGATATGTTGACCTTGGGTTTCTGTGAAAGAAGCGAATGTGTTCACTCTCGCGTTACTGAAGTTTAAAATCTTCAGGAAACGTACTTATATGTAGAGATATATTGACCTTATTTTTAACAAAGATTTGTAGCTAGAAAGCGTTTGTTATTGTGATATAGTCTAGTAATATCTCTTCATTTTTTTTGTATGTGTCAGACATGAGCCAACCCTTCATCATAAAGACCAAAGTGTGTTTATACAGTACAATCTTTAGTATTGTTACATCAATTAATGACTTGTAATAGCAGTTAAGAAGATTTCATTGATAGTAATAGCGACATGTTATTGTTTAGGGAATGAAGTATCGATAGCTGCAATTCTAATATTATAATTGCGCCTAAAGAATGGGAATTGCACATTCCTAGTACAAGTCATTTCTGTGAGAAAAATATTATTTTGAGCTGTATAATTCATACATTCATCCATAATAAAAGGTAGGGCGATTGTAATCATAATGTGTTATAAGTGAACTGTTAATATTTTTCTACAAGTAAATTTTTTTGTGTAATCTGATTTTATATTAGTATGCTAATTTTGTTTTGAAATTTTCATTTATTGATATGTCCATACTAAAGTTTGAATATTATAAAAAATACTGCATCAAATTAAGGGAAACTTATAGAATATGTTCACACATGGATTATCTTCATTGAGATACTACTGTGAAACATTTATGAATATTAAGTTCTAATAAAGCATGTGAGTATAAATATTTTTAATGATTTTTTTCAAAATAGTCATGCTACAGTAATCTAACTATCTCATACATATATTCCCTGATGTACAATATTATTATACTAATGTACTAATATATTAACAACAATTTGATATATAATATGGTATATTTCAGGGAAACCATACTTAAGTTAAAAGGTTTAACTAATTCCACAATTCCTGAGCAATGGGGTTTGAACAAGCTCAAACCCCATTGCTCAGGAATTGTGAATACTAGAAGAGACGCGGTAACAACGGCGTTCAAAGCAAACACAATAACAAAGCGGCGGAGTAGCACCAACACAGCAATCGTAAACACCAGAGTTTAGGATAGCAACGTGGAATATTAGTGGATTAGGAGATAAAACAACAGAGATAGTAGAATATATGATCCAACATAAAATCACAATCATGGGAGTAGACGACACTAGAAGAAAAGGACAGGGTATTAAGAAAATACATAAAGATTTCGTATTTACATGGCGAGGAACACAACCAGGCGAAAACAACAAACATGGAGTCGGGTTCATTATTGCCCCTACTGCAGCAAAATTTATATTAGAAATAGAGTATACATCAGAACGAATCATTCGTATCAGAACTGCTGAAGGTAAGAGGAAAGTAACTTACATACAGATTTATGCACCTTGCAATGACTCATATAGTGAAGAAGAAAGAACCACATTTTTTGACAAGTTAAGTGAAAACATTAGTGAAGTAAACAACACTGATAGCATATATATAATGGGAGATTTCAACGGAAGAGTCGGCGCAAAAAGCACCATGGAGACCCATTTAGGACCATTTAGCGACATAACAACGAAATGCAACAGCAACGGGAACACCTGCTTAATATATGTGCAGAACATGATTTATTTATCACCAATACATTTTACCAACATAGGAGGAGCCAGATATTAACCTGGTATAAATGGAATAATATTAATCAAGCATCACAGATCGACTTTATACTAGCAAAAAGAGTGAAAGATGGAGAATACAAACGCTAAAGCCATCCCAAATGCAATATTAGACTCTGATCATAGACCAGTGGTACTATTTCTACAAAAACCAATTAGAAAACAAGACAGAGTACAACTCAACAAATTGAAATAATAGATATTGAAAAGCTAAATAATAATGAAATTAGGAATCAAATTGAAGGAACAGTTATATCAGCTTTTAACACCTAGAGGAGTAAGCAACATGAATAAAGAATGGCAAATCTTCAAAACAAATATCATGGATATAGTGAAAGAAAATTTGGACTTAAAAAGTTAAATAAGCACAGAAAACACACAGCATGGTGGAATGAAGAAGTTAAAAGGGCTATACAAGAAAAGAAAAAGTGTTTTCACAGGTGGCAAAGTCAAAGTTAGATGAAGACTACACCAAATACAGAACAGCAAGAATGAATAGTAAAAATAAAGTAAAGTCATCAAAATCAGAATCTTGGGCAAAATATGGGAAAATTTGCGGAACTATGCACTAAGACACCAGAAAATTTTACAGAAGCATCAAGGCAATGAGGCTAAAGAAGAACAATTCAATCCAGTCACCATTATAAATAACAAGTCTAGGAAACCTCTTACCAACAGCACAGATATTAAAGACAGATGGAAAGAATATTTTACGGAACTGTTAAACTGCGAAACACAAGGTACAGAAACATTTCAAATGAAACATGGAAAATATCAACAATTGAACATCTTAGAATCCGAAGTTGAAATGGCACTAAATCAAAGCAAAAGAAGGAAGGCAGCAGGGATAGATGGTATAACAACAGAAATGTTACTTGCATGTAAGACAACAACAATAACATGGCTGACCAGAATTTTTAACATAGCCTGGGAGGCACAAGAGGCTCCAGATGACTGGCAGAGAGCTATTATAGTCCCAATATGGAAGAACAAAGGAGACAAAGAGAGTGTGAAACATACAGGGGTATTCTCTTTGAGCCATATAGGAAAAATGTTTGCAAAAATATTGGAGGCGAAGAGCAAGACATATATTAGAGCCCCAGTTAAGCAATAGCCAGTTTGGGTTTAGGAGGGTAAGAGCTGCACAGATGTAATATTTACACTAAGACAGATCTGCGAACAAACAATTGAATATAATCAAAGTAAACAGCTTATATTTATAGACCAAGAAAAGGCATTTGATAGAGTAAGCAGGTGCAAACTATGGAAGATCCTTGAAGAATATGGCGTCCAGGGACAACTATTAGGTAATATCATGGCCTTATATCAAGATAGCCAGAGTACAGTAAGAACAACAGAAGGAATAACTGACTGGTTCTCCATTACATCAGGTGTTAGACAAGGTTGTGTCCTCTCACACTACTCTTATTGCATATATGGATAAAATACTTCAGTCAAATTCAGATAATGATGAAATAAATCAACTGCTATTTGCAGATGATCAGTGCCTGATACATCAAATGAACAAGATCTACAACATCATATTGACACTTGAACAAAATTGTTAAAACATGACATGAAAATCAACAACACTAAAACAGAAATAATGAATATGGGAAGAAAACATAATAATCTAGACATCCATGTCAATGCACTAAAATAAACCAAGTGAAAGAATTCAAATACTTAGGAAACATATTCACAGAAGATGGAAAATTGGATAGAGAGATAGAGGCTAGAGTACAAAAGCAAATGCTGTAACCTACCAGCTAGCCCCATTGTTAAGGCACCCAAAATTTTCACAGGCAGCTAAGCAACATATGATCAACAGCATTTTTATACCTACTTTGTGTTACCAGAGCCAAACATGGACATTGAGCAAGCGCAGTCACAAAAAATAACTACATGTGAAATGCGTTGCTGCGAAAAGTTACCAACAACACAAGAAAAGACAGAATCACCAACATCAGCATAAGAAAGAAAGTTGGCCAAATCCGTGCTTGAATTACATAGATAAACAAAGAATGAGGTGGTTTGGCCACTTAATAAGAATGCATTCAAACTCCACAGTATACAGAGTCTTCTACAACAGAACATCGGGAAAGAAGGCAAGAGGAAGACCACGGAAAAGATGGTTAGATGGCATAGCAGAGTCCTGTGAAAGAGCAAAGATAACAATCACACAAGCCACCAGAACAGCACAAGACAAATACAGAAAACCACGACACTGGGCAACAACCCGGTAGCAGTGTGACGACAAAGAAAGAAGAAACTAATTGACATTGATTGTTAAATTTGCATTGCAAAATAAGTGCGTCCAGAGGTCAAAATAATTAGAGAGTGAAATGATTAAATATGCTATTTCATGTGATAAACTGTCAAAGTTAAGATATTAATTGTATATGAGACAAACTTGCATGTTTAGACAGGGCAAATTAATTTCTAGTAAACTGTGATTTGTTGTGAAAATAGTTGTCTGAGAAAAATAATGAACATAACATAGGACAAATTCACCTCTCAGAACATACAATAGGACAAATTCATTGTTATCGCAATATCGTGAAGATCCATAGTTTGTAATCCACCATAATTGTAACCAGTTGATGAAACATGAGGATAATCAGTCACTGCTTGAGGGGTGTGACTACAATAACTTTGAAAGTTGCGAGCACACTTGCACCATGACATGTATTCAACATAATGTGTGAAGGATAGAGTGTGATAAAAGACTATCACAAAATATCGCAGCGTGTTGCCATGCTCGATATTCTGTCCATCAAATATGACTCCGTAGCCTATAGGTCAGTCTTGGTTATGGAATAATTCAAGGAGCATCAGAACACTATCTTAAAATTTACTTGGAATTTACAGTATATTTTCTATTTACTAAGAGAAACAATTTATATCACAAGTTTGTGTATAGGACCAGTGTACTAGGACCAGGTACGACCGTTCCAACCCTAGGTGAGAAGTTAACGGACTAGACATGTAGTTTAGATAGATAAGATAGTAGAAATGAGATAGGTAGAGACTTTATGGCTTGCACACCAAAGCTGCGCACTACGAACACAATTGCAACACTAGAACGAGACTAGTTTGACGTAGATTAGTTAATACTACTTAGCGACGTGTAGTGACACAAAGGAAACGAACATAAACACTAGACATGGACAGACGTGTTTATAGAATCCTCGTCAAAATAACATCAATAAATATATATCAAAGTCAACTATAAGAACTGAGTTCGTGTTACTTTATAATACACTGTGGTCACTGAGGACACTGTGGTCATCAATGAGTACTCATACCCTGGTCAACGTTATACAAACCCTCCTACAACAAATGGTGTCTAGAAAAAAAGAATTGGTCGACTTCACATTCGTGGACCAGAACAGTTCTCCTGTCCCAGGTCATTAAACGTCGTTTTTTATTTGGTTCGGACAGGATACCGTGTGGATCTCTACATCTGGTCTGCTGGAGAACAATCGACCATCAACGTTTCTTCTTCATTTCGACTTCCTGCGGTGAGGGTCATTGAGGACACTGAGCCGTCCTCCATGCGATTTTCACTTGACTGCCATCGAGATTTACTATTGTCCTTCCTCAGGAAGGTGACCGTGTTCCTACCCACCGGTCAACTGATCTTTACTTGCTACAGAATCGGCTTCTTCTGTTGGCTATGGTTCTTGACCGGTGTGTTCCTACCCACCGGTCATTTGACTTTTTTTATTTGCTACACGTGTATCGGCTTCTTGTATTGTCAATTCACCGAACAAGATGAGTTGTTGGCACATATGAATGACGCAATGTGTTTTCTACGATGTTTTACTGGCATTCTTTCCTAGTGAGTATGACTTTGTTATTCCATTTACAAAAATGTTTTGTATAATTCATCGAGAAGCTACTACATCTATCTGTACTGTACATGATAATTGCAGGTTCTAAGAGCTGACTTTAATCCAGTATTGTTGAGTATGATACATCATTTTGAATATTTACATTTCTGGGTATTTATTTCTATTCAATTGTAGATATTTTATCGATATTTGTATTGCTCTATTTGGTTTCAGCTGTAAGGGTGTTTTCCATTGATGGCTCATCTAAACACTCTAATAGGGTTCTGTGATGAGATGCTGTTAGAGCCAGCTCCACTGAAACCACCGATTCAGCCTCCATCAATGCAGTGTAGAGGGTACCTGTGAGGATAGTCGCCCATTTCCTCGACGCCTCTCTTGGTCCCCAGAAGCATCCCACGTCCTCCCGGCAGATCCCTACGTACGTTCGGTGAACGAGACGGACCATCAGTTGAGGAGTTCGCCAGGGACATCCGCTCTTGTTGGATATTCTATGAACTAGAGGGTGAGGACAAGCTGGATGCCATTCTGGATCATATTTCAGAATCCATTAGAAGAGAAGTGCGGATTCAAATGCTGACTGTGATCGATCCAGAGCAGTTATTGATAAGATTAGTTAGAGAATACGGGAACAATCGGTCGGCCCACGAACTACTATCCGCCTTCTAAGATCTTATAAAAAAATTGGAGAATTATGTCGCGACTTCTCCTATAGATTAACTGATATCTACCATAAGGTCACAACGGCGCTGAAGGAGGAGGGTTTAGCGTTGATGGAGCCCCACATGTTAAGGGACCATTTAATTAAATCGTTGAACGATCGCCTGTGTGCGGCCATGTTGTTGGAGGAAACAAGACGGTTTCTATCCACGACCTTCCTGCACGTTCGTGATGCAGTATTGCGCTTGGCGGATCCCATCCCGCATCGACCCCAGTGCGATTTCTAGGATGCGACGTCGCATAGACGACCTGGAATACAGGGTAGCAGGACGCCATTCTGACCCACCCCGACGAATCACCAACAGAACACTATCCAATACACTTAGGTCGGATCGGTCGATTTCTGTTCAAATAATCGACCACGGCGTTGCACGCGATGCGATCAAATGGGGTATGTAGGGAGTGATTGTAGTTGTTCTCCTTTCCACGGCCAACACCCAGGAAGGCGTGCACGACCCTGGTTTCCCGGTGACATGGCCCATGAAAAACAGACCCTTGATAGATAGGATTTGATTGGTCATGGGTTGGGTGAAGAGGCGAATTTCCTACAAATTCGTTCCTGTGCATCAGTGGGCGGTTATCTTGAAAAGCAAAACTACGAAATTAGTGATTTAGTTGGTCATGAGTCGGGAGAAGAGCAGAATCTCCCCCCAATTAGCCCCAGTGTATCAGTAGACAAGTACCAGGAGGGGCAGAGTTTTATGAATGATTCAGTCAGTCGTGATTCTAGTGAGGAGCCGAATTTCCTTCAAATTCGTCCCTGTATAACAGAGATCAGGGGCCAAGAAAAGCAAAGATATGATTGTAATGATTTAGTCAGTTGTGTGTCGAGTGAGGAATAGAATTTTCTACAAATTTCGGAGGACATGTGCCAGGCACAGCAAAACAATGATATGATAGTATCAGCCGTCGATAGGTCAGGTGAAGAGCCAAATTTCTTTCAAAATGTTCCCTGTGTAGCAGAGGACAAGTCTCAGGAAAGGCAAAACTTTGAGATGAATGAATCGTTCGTTAGTGAGACAAATGAAGAGAAGAATATCGGACAAATTAATTCCTGTGTAACTGAGGATAGGGACCAGGAAAAGAAAAATAACGACATGAAGAAAATAGTCGGCAGCAGTTCGGGTGAGGAACAGAATGTGGAACAAAATAGTCAATCGCCGCCCTCTGAAAAGTCCCACCACGACAGCGAACAACAAATAAGACATTTAAGTTATGTTAATTTTAAGCTATCAGAATTAAAACATGAGTTAAATCATACACTTCAACCTCATGAATCACAAAGAGTAGGGTCAAAGAGCATGAAAGCAAATCGTGGGAATTCTACGATTACTAAAACAGGGTTTAAGAAAGCAAACGATGCTAAAGCAAAAGTGAAACGGCAAGGAAGTAATAAAACGATACTTGTTAATTCGAAAAAATTCAAACATGCGTCGGACAGTCCACAGGGCAATGTGCACATGTTTAACCGCAAGGTTGCTGACAATGGCAGTCAGTCGGGAAGAGTGAGGAGAAAAACAAGGTGGCCTAAGTCCATCTTTAGAGGGGACACAGAAGAGATTACACGTGTAAAAAGTGGTAAGCTTATGTTTACCTCTGCTGAAATGGATCATGATTACCCCACGCAGATATTGCAAGAGGTTAAAGAAGAGGATTTAAAACGGGAGCAGGTTCAAAGTTCGCCTGTACAAAAGCCGAATAAATTATCGGTCTATCGATTCAGTGACACGTCAGCGACAACACAGGTACTTGAGGTCACTAAGATTGAGCACACCAATTCTACAGAAGCTAGTCTATGACTTCGACATTTTCATGATTCAGAAAACCAACTTGCAGCAGGATAAAGCCCTTGAGTGTCCAGGATTTAAATGTTATTTCACTCCCAGTGAACCCGGAGTAGGACGAGGTCAGGCTATCTATGTGAAACATGGCCTTCCCCACAACTGCCTTGACGCGCCTGACTTCTTACCCGAGGGTGTGGAATTACAAGGAATTCAATTAACAATTCGTGATCAGGTATGGCGAATATATAATGTGTACGCCCATGTGGACAAACTCCATATTGCAGATAACTGGGATTTCTGAGAAGCTCTCAGATGTACCACGCACAAAGTTTCTCATAGCAGGGGATTTCAATGCACGATCAAAGGAGTGGGGCAACGCTACCGAGAATAGACAGGGCATCGCTTTGAGTTCTGCTCTATTAAACTCTGACTTGACGATATTGAATGACGGCCGCCCAACTCGGTTAGCTTCTAGACCTGAGGACACTGATGGTGTCATTGATCTGGCACTGATCTCCACAACTGATGCTACTTTTGCTCGATGGAATGTTCTTGGGGCTCAAGATAGTGATCATCTCCCTTGCGTTGTTCTTCTTAATATATGGCCAATAATTTGCGACACAGAAGACCCAAATCTGTCTTTCAGTACACGCCATGCCACTCTGATCACGAAAACCCATTACGTATACTGCGACAGACTGCCAGAAAGAAGACTGCTAGGACTCCTTTCCTGCAACCACCTTGGTGGAATGAAAATGTTGAAAAAGCATGGCTGGAAAAAGAGGCTGCTACAAAGTCATGGCAGAGAGCACGAAAGAAGCGACCTAGAAATATGTGTGATGTGGCTGAAAAGTCTGCTATTAGCCACAAAGCCACTGGGGATTTCAAAGTATTGGCTAGTGAGGCAAAGAGTGGGTTATGGAGACTTTCATAGCGCAAGTCTGTGGCGACAAGTCTCTATATCAATTCTGGCAGTTTCATCGCAAAATGAACAGGAGGAATACCAGCCAGTCTTTTCCTACTTTACGTGACTCGTCAGGATCCGTCTTGACAACAGATGCAGAAAAGGGACAAGGGTTCCTTCATCGTTTCGTGGAACAGACAGAAAAAGGTGATAAAACTGACCGCCATAATATCATAAGTGCTCCTCGTGATATTACTAGCTCTGGAGAACCTTACATTGACTTAATAACAAAGGAGTGATGTTAATGCACTCAAGGCAAGCCACAGCACGCTCCAGGGCCTGATGGTGTCCAATATCATCACATCAAACAGCTGGACGAGACTGTTATTAATGCAGTTGTGATGGATTTTAATAAAAGTGTACAGAATGATGTGGTACCGAGGATTGGCTTATAGTTATTTACGACGCTCCACAAACATGGGAAGGATCCTAAACTGCTCAGCAGCTACCGCATACTCACCTTGCAAAATGTATATGGCAAATTACTAGAGAAGATAGTGGCCAGAAAGGTAATGTGTCACTTGGAGAATGACCACATTCTCCTTGACACTTTGGGTAGCTACCGGCCAATGAAAGGGACATGGGACAATGCTGGCACGTTTGCATATGATGTTTATGAAGGCTTCCAATCCAAGCAAGAGACTGTAGATAATGCATTGTCCCATCGACCATCGACTTGGAGGATGCTTATAACAAGGTGAATTTTTCAATAATGGTGCGCTCTTTGATTAAATGTAAAGTTAATCCTTGGCTGGTAAACTGGATAGCTGCTTCTTTAATGGAGAGAACCGTTGCACTCTAGGAACATGGACATCGGATCCTGCACGTATATGCCCGGGATTACCCAAGGTTTCTCCTCTATCACCCGTGTTGTTTAATATTTACAAGCAAATGTAGCTAAAATTCAGCCAACCGGATTGGGTCGAACATTGACATTTGCAGATGATATCTTAATATATAGGACTGGGTCAGATAGACGAGAGATGGTTGACGACATTCAGAAAACATTGCATACCATCTCGGGTCGGTGTAGAGAGTCTCGCTCTCAGGTCAATCCTGAAAAAGCGTGTATGTTGTGGTGCTTGTTGAATAATCACATCGTCAAGGCTGACCTACCCTGTGTAATCTTTGATGAATATACCATCGAGCGCAGAGACAGGCTGCGCTATCTTGGAATAACTTTTGATCGTAGTCTATCTTTCAAACAACATATTGAACAGACGATACAACGGTGCAAGCGTGGTCTTGCGGCTCTCAAAGTTATGGTGGCCGCACACCTTGAGCAGAGACTACTTGCCCTTTTGTTCGATCGACTGGTAATGTCAGTGGTAGATTACGGACTCGGAATTCTTACGATATCAAGATCACAATGTGAACGACTCGAACGGGTTCAGAATGAAGGTATGCGTATAGTTCTGGGCTGCACTAGAGATACCCCATTGTGAAGATGAGATATATGCTTGGCCTTCTGTCACTACGCTCCCGTCATGCCATCGCCTAAACCAAGGCATATATGCGGGTTACTGCGGATAAGAGACATCCACTTCACAAGAACACTAATGATGTTAAGGGCACGAGAATCAAGCGTGGCATGTCGTGGATGGCCCAGGCTGAGAGAACAATTGGCCAGGTGACTACGGTTGCGACTCTACCAAAAGGGAAGAATGGATCCCAACAGATGGTAGCATGATGAACTATCTCAACGTTATCATTACTCTTGGAAGAGAATGTAGAGATTGGGGCAACATGAAGGCTGATCTCGCAGTTAAGCAGCTGATAGAAGATAATGCAAGGGATGATGATGTTGTATATACCGATGGGTCGGTTCAACGTGGTGAGAAATCCGGCTGGGGTTTCTTGGCTAATGCGCATGGTAGGGTTGTTGCAGAGCGAAGTGGGGCATACAGGACAACTACTTCTAGTATGAGGATGGAGGTTGAGGCCGTTACTGCTGCCCTCCATTGGATTTCTAGGACTTCATTTACTGGGGCAGTTGTTGTATCTGACTCTCAGCCGATGCTTCACAAGATCCAGAAGGGCAGGTTTCGGTATGAGTGGATGTCGTCTATAGAAGTTTCTAACCTACAGCGGCTTACGTGGATATACTGTCCTGGGCATGCGGGTGTTTACGGTAATGAGAGAGCGGACAGGCTTGCATCAACAGCATCGATTGTTGGGGAGTTGAAGATGGATAAGGGGATATTCTTCGGTCTCTTCGCGACTCTCTGTTGGATGAGGACACTAAAATCGATGTTGAATCGATCAAGCGATTTAAGCAGTTTGTAGTTACCAGTTGTTCAAGTCGAACTGGATGCCTGAGAGGCAAAGTGAGGTGTGTTTAATCAGCGAGCCACAGGAACCATCAGTATGCATACTCTTCGATATCTGTTGGGGAGACTGAGCACCTATGGGTCTGCCCGGAGTGCAATGACGTCAGTTTAGTAACCAATAACCAATAACAACCAGGAAGAAATAAACAATCCGGGATCCAGTGAGTGTGCATATGAGCGTACTAAATGTGATCGTCTTCCAGTAGGCAATGGTAAAGAGAGAAGTGAAAATAAACGTAAATCACTACGTATAAGTTTAAGAATGTATGGGACAGACGATAAATCTCTGAGTACAGATTATGAGCAAAATATGAACTGCAACGCTAAATGTGATTTTCAAATCTGGACAAATTCAGAGCCATTTGGTTCTGATGTGCAAAAGCGTCTGCAACTTGATCAAACGTTTCTTGGTTGGATGGACAATGCGTTGTTCCATAGGAAGTATTGCGTCGATTGCATGGCCAGGGCTATACAATGGAATACTATAGTAGTTATTGGGTTCTTTATGCTATTTATTAGCGCTGGTGCCCTGAGTTTACATCAGCATTGTTTTCAAGGGTTGATTCCTTCAATCTACGGACTAGGGTTTATTCATTGCTTTCTCTATTTAATGATTGAGGCCTACGTTATCCTTGACACTATTTTCGGGGTAGCGTAGTGGGGATGGTACATGGGATACCATTGATATTACTCCCAGGGGTGATCCCGTGAGAGAGGTATTCAATCATGACCTGGACAATCATGATTTATGTGATTTGTACAAAACCCCAGGAAACCGAGTTTTAAAAACACCAGGCCTGCTGTCAGGGATGATGCTGAACCAAATAAGGAAATTATTTGGGTTTTTGTTTGGGTCCTTGGAGATTGAAGGATGGATTGTATTACCTCATTTATTGAGGTTATCCGATGTTGAGCTTTATAAGTGAATCATTTGGGAATTCGTTCGATTCCTTGGGGTTTTGAATGATAGTAATATTTCATTAATTGTGGTTAGATAATGTGGAATCAAATATATCAAATATTGGAGATTGTTTGATTCTGTTTGGTTGTTGGGTGGACATTAATGCCTCATTGTCCTGAGTTTCTGCAATGATGAACCAAATATGTAAAATATTAAAACTTTATTTACTTGAGGTTAAGTTATGTGCTACCAAATATGGAAAATATTTGGGATGGTTAAATTGGTTTGAATGGTTAAGATGAATAAATATTAATAATTAATTGAGTTGAAGGTATATAATTTTTAGCCAAATGTGTCAATTATTTGGGGTTGTCTGATTCCTTTAGGATTGTGGAGTGTTTAATGATTACCTCATTGAGGTTATATAATGTTAACCAAAGAATCCAGAGGAAAAACTTCACAATGACCGCAAAAACATTGAATGCAGACCATCCGGTCTTAGTACAATGCAAAAGCAAACCAATCCCGGCAACTGATAAGTGCCCGCCGTGGAAAATCAAAATGCCAGAACTAAGGGAAAAAATCCCAGGCATACTCACGAAAGGTCAGCAAGAAAACTTCGAAAGAAGAGCGGCCACAGAACACTACATATCAACCAAATACCCCGAAAACAAGTGGACACACGTGTACACGGACGGGTCGGCTAAGAACGCAATCAGCGATGGTGGAGGAGGAATAGTGCTCAAACTATCAAAGAATGTGACCTTCACAAAATCGATTGCCACAGGTAAATACTCCAACAACTTCCGAGCAGAAGCAATAAAAGCAGCGTCAGAAATGATGCTAGAGTGAAGGGGAACATCCCACAACAAAGGTCGTGATATTCACTGATGCTCTATCGGTAATCACGGCACTCAAAAGCGTAGGCAAAACTGAGCTGAATGAGCTCAAAACGACCCTCGATGAACTAACGCGATCACTCAATCGGACTGTCATTCGGTGGATTCCATCCCACTGTAATATAAAGGGAAACGAACGGGCCGACAAACTAACCAAACAAGGCGGGAGACTACCTCAAGCTGATCACGAGGTCAGTTATGAGGAAGCCAGAGCAACGATCGGTTCGCACTACAGAAACAAGTGGACCAAAGAACATCCCCAGCACTCCAACAGTGACGGATACTATGGTCTGTCCCGTAGTGAACAAGTTGCCATACTTCGCCTCCACCGGACACAACAAAGCTTCGCTCCACATGTACAACAAGTTCAAAATAGGCACGACAAGCCTGTGCCCATGCAAAAAGTCGGACATGACGGCAGAACACGTTCTGCAGGACTGTCAACGGATAGCAGGTTTAAGAAACGAAACCTGGCCACGGAACACAGAGCTTCGCGAAAAGCTGTACGGGGGAACGGAGTCCCTAAAACAACGGTAAAGTTCATGATAAAGTTGGTTCATCGTTCTAGACCGGATCGTGAGAGACCAAATATGTCAATTATTTGGGGTTGATTGATTCCTTTGGGGTTGGGGGTGGCGGAAATAGTTTTCAGACACTGACACTAACAATATAGTCAAATGACAAGACATGACAAGTACTGTGAGCTACCTCCGCGCCCCTCCAACGACGTGAGGAGAGGATGTCGAAATGCAACCACCTCACATTGACCAGTTGTTAACACTACCTGGAGTAATTGATACGCTGTTGGGTCACGTATAGCAACGTGTGGTGACTCTGTTCCCAATTAGCCCATACAGCTTTAGTCATTGACTCTAATAATGTAATCTGATCCATCTTGGAGTAAAGAGGGTATACTGTAAATATTGAACATGGTCTCCGAAATAATATACCAGTTAATGAACCACGTACATCACGTGTGGTGACTTTGTTCCCATTCAGCCCATACACCTCTTGTTCCCCTGAGATCCTGTCAGGGTTTATTTGACCTTTGACCATGGTATCAATTATAGTATAGTAGTTGGTGAGCCACGTACATCACGTGTGGTGACTTTGTTCCCATTTAACTCCTACGACTCTAGTTACCCTGCATTACTATACAAGCTCATAGAGTGGTTGATTTCAGCTGTCGGGTCGCCAGAAAAGTTGACCGAGGGATGTACTAGGACCAGTGTACTAGGACCAGGTACGACCGTTCCCCAACCCCAAGGTAACAGTTAGCGGACTAGACAGGTAGTTTAGATAGATAAGAGTAGAAATGAGATAGGTAGAGACTTTATGGCTTGTCACCAAAGCTGCGCACTACGAACACAATTGCAACACTAGAACGAGACTAGTTTGACGTAGATTAGTTAATACTACTTAGCGACGTAGTGACAACAAAGGAAACGAACATAAACACTAGACATGGACAGACGTGTTTATAGAATCCTCGTCAAAATAACATCAATAAATATATATCAAAGTCAACTATAAGAACTGAGTTCGTGTTACTTTATAATACACTGTGGTCACTGAGGACACTGTGGTCATCATGTAGTCTCATACCTGGTCAACGTTATACAAACCCTCCTACAACATTTAGTTTCATTTACTAAGAGAAACAATTTATATCACAGGTTTAGTTTCATTTACTAAGAGAAACAACCTAAAGAGGTGTCTATTAATGAAGACCAGAGTTGCTATAGTGACAAGGGAGATGTTTTGATGATAAATATGTAACATTTGCCATTAGCAGTAATGTTTATACAAACACATAGAATACATAGAAAATACACAGATAATATGGATGGGAGGACAGATACATGTAGCTTCCAAAATAAATTGTTACCCTATATTTTTATCAAAGATGGTAATTGTATTTTTGTTTTCAGGATTTTTAACAGATTCTAGAACTGTTCAAGATGGATCATAGAGTGGCTAAACAACTCTTGCAAATGACAGTAAGAGAAGACAATGGCCCTATTATAAGACTTCTTCAATTGATGCAAAATGCTGGCATTGATAAATTTGATGATCATCAACAACAAACCATTCTAGATTGTCATTCAATGCCAGATCACAATTTTGCACATTCTACAGATTCTGCTATTTTGTGTAAGGACACATCACTACCTTTGGAAACTGAGATTGGTCATAAAGACAAAATAACTACAATTCTTCATATCGTTACAGCTCATGTTAACGAGAAAACAAAATATGACAAAACTCTACTTCACTTGAGTGCTGAGATTGGAGACCAAGAACTTGTTAGTATCTTTCTTAAAGCTGGAGCTGATGTTGATGCTAAAGACATCTTTAACAACACTCCACTACATTTGAGTGCTGAGAATGGTCATAAAGAAATTGTTGAAATGCTTCTTAAAACTGGAGCTACCGTTGATGCTGAAACCAATTATAATAGAACTACACTACATTATAGTGTTACAAATGGTCACAAAGAAATTGTTGAAATTCTTCTAAAAGCTGGAGCTACTGTTGATGCTAAAGACATTAATAATGACACTTCACTACATTTGAGTGTCAGGAATGGTCATAAAGAAATTGTTGAAATTCTTCTAAAAGCTGGAGCTAACGTTGATGCTAAAGACATTGATAATAAAACTCCACTACATTTGAGTGCTGAGAATGGTTATAAAGAAATTGTTGACATTCTTCTAAAAGCTCGAGCTGCTGTTGATGCTAAAGACAACTTAAGTTACACTTCACTACATTTGAGTGCTGAGAATGGTTATAAAGAAAGTGTTGATATTATTCTAAAAGCTGGAGCTGATATTGATGCTAAAAACAAATTAAGTTACACTCCACTACATTTGAGTGTTTGGGAATGATAATAAAGAAATTATTGAAATGCTTTTAACAGCTGGAGCTACTGTTGATGATAAAGACAATGCTAATGGAACTCTACTACATTGGAGTGCTGAGAAAGGTCATAAAAAAATTGTTGAAATGCTTCTAAAATCTGGAGCTACTGTTGATGCTAAAGACAATTATAATAGAACTCCACTACATTGGAGTGCAATAAATGGTCATAAAGAAATTGTTGACATTCTTCTAAAAGCTGGAGCTACTGTTGATGCTAAAGACAAATTAAGTTGCACTCCACTACATTTCAGTGCTAGGAATGGTCATAAAGAAATTGTTGAAATGCTTCTTAAAGCTGGAGCTGATATTGATGCTAAAGACAACTCAGTAACACCCCACTACATTTCAGTGCCAGGAATGGTCATAAAGAAATTGTTGAAATGCTTCTTAAAGCTGGAGCTGATATTGATGCTAAAGACAACTCAAGTAACACTCCACTACATTTCAGTGCTTGGAATGGTCATAAAGATATTGTTGAAATGTTTTTAAAAGCTAAAGAGACTGTTAGAAAAAATAATCTTGATACACACTCTCATCTGAAACATTTACATGCTAGTAAGAGAGGTGACCCTGGCTCTAAATCTTCACTGAAGTTAACTGAAACACAAAATTGGATCTATGGTGCAATAAACAACATAACATCAGTCAGAAGCCCTACTTCCAGCATGACAACAATGGACTACAGCAGTACCACATTTCCGTCATTAGAAAGTCCGATCTGTATATCTGAAGCCAGCGATTCTAATAATGGTAACTTTAATCTGTTTGTATTCTTCTTCTTTTTCTTTTGTCGTCACACTGCTACTGGGTTGTTGCCCAGTGTCGTGGTTTCTATTTTAGTCTTGCGCTGTTCAGGTGACTTGGGTGATTGTTAGTTTTGCTCATTCACAGGGTTCTGCTATGCCATCTAACCATCTTTTTCGTGGTCTTTCTCCTGCCTTGATTCCCGATGTTCTGTTGTAGAAGACTGTATACTGTGGAGTTTGGATGCATTCTTATTTAGTGGCCAAACCACTTCATTCTTTGTTTCTCAATGTAATTCAAGCAAGGTTCTGTGCCAACTTTCTTTCTTATGCTGATGTTGGTGACTGTCTTTTCTGGTGTTGTTGGTAACTTTACAGGCAACGCATTTCATATGTAGATATTTTTTGTGACTGCGCTTTGCTCATTGTCCATGTTTGGTTCTGGTAATACAAAGTAGGTATTAAAATGCTGTTCATCATCTGTTGCTTAGCTGCCTGTGAAAATTTTCGATGCCTTAACAATGGGGCTAGCTGGTAGGTAACAGCATTTTGCTTTTGCACTCTAGCCTCTATCTCTCTATCTAGTCTTCTGTCAATATGCTTCCTAAGTAATTCTTCTTCTTCTTTCGATCGTTCTAAAGCCGTTTTTATCATTCTATTGTGATATCTAAACAGCCAAACATCAGAACGTAATGTACGTGTACCAACCTTCAGCACCTATTGGAGCACAGTTGCTTATCCTTGGGTGGGGTGTTCGATTTCAGCCAACGTTTGTTTGCGGTATGCTTTCCACTAGCCTTTGACTGTCCCCAGCCGTACCCACAAGGCAGCGGGTTGCCATTTTCTTTCAGGGCAGCGACCCTTAGACGACCTGCCCTCCCGGGCTTATGAGCGCCATCTGCCCAACAAAACCGGTCGTTTTAATGAACACCTTGGTTTGCCGCCCGTTCAGGTTTATTTACGGTTTGCTCCGCTAGCCTTTGATTGTCCCAATCAACTACAAGGCAGCAGTAGTTCCCTGCAAGCTGAAACGCGCACTGACTTTACCTCTGCTGGGCTTTCCAGTTGTTCTGTACATTTGGGTGGGACGCACACCCTCTTGTCTGCCATGCGTGTCGGACTTGCCGTGCTTGCTGTGCTTGCTCTGCTTTGCCTCTCCTAAGTATAAGAATTCCTTCACTTTGTTTATTTTAGGTGCAATTACATGGATCTCTAGTTTATTATGTTTTCTTCCCATATTCATTATTTCTGTTTTAGTGTTGTTGATTTTCATGTCCTGATTTATTCAATTTTTGTTCAAAGTGTCAATATTATCCTTACTTCCTTCCTTTCGTTCGCTTTAAATTTGTCTATATATTCAATGTTGTCCTTTGTATGAACTTCACTGTCTTTTGTAGCTCACAGAGGTCCGTGTAGTTTTCTGTCGAGTGTTGTTTCGTTAGGCCAGTGAGTTTGCCTCAGTGTATCATATTCGGGCAGTCTTGAAGTATGTGCTCTGCAGTCTGGTGTGCCTTTCCACATGTACACATGGCTGAATTGCCATTCTTGAATTTTGTATACATGTGGCTGCGGAGTTGATTGTGTCCTGTTATAAGTCGCAGAATGACAACTTGTTCCAATTTGCTCATATTATAGTAATCGTCTTGTGTTGGTATTTGTGGCTTTCTGATTGATTTAATCATCCTTTACTTTTGGTGGTAAAACTGGCACATCCAGTTGCTCTCCTGCAGCACCTTTCTTGGCCAATCGGTCTGCTGTTTCATTTCCTGGTAGTCCACAGTGAGAGGATATCCACTGCAAGACGACCCTGCGCTTCTTGGACAATTTAGACAGCAGGGTCCGTAGACCTGGCAATTTTCTGGATTGGAGTGCTTGGAGTGCTGATTTTGCGTCAGTCAAAAATACAACAGGTTGAGGATCGAGTCTGGTATTTAACAGTTTCTCAGTTGCCACCTTGATTGCCTGAATTTCTGCATCATAGTTGTGACAGAATTTCCCCATTGGTACTTTAATCGCATCTCTAGCGTTGTTTGGGTATTCTATGAACACTCCTACTCCTCCATTCTTCACTGCATTTTCTGCTGACCCATCCGTGTACACCCGGACCTAGAGATCATGTGGGTATTCTTTATCAAGTAAACTGAGAGTGACTGTCTTGCATTGTATGCTGTTCTGCTCATTCTTGTCGAGTATTCCTTCTGTCTGGATACATACTACTGGTTCAGTCTCCTCTCTCCAAAGGGTTTGCTCTGGCACAGACATTAGGGAAAGCCAACTTTTGGTAGGTCTGAAGTTTGCCTATTCAGTCTTTTGTCCTGATGAATAAAACTGCTTCGTTTCAGCCGCCCCATTGCTAGATTTTGGAATATGTTTTCCATTGGGTGGCTTTGGCATACACAGAAACGTTTCTGCCAGCATCATTACTTTTGTGTCTCTGTGTTCTCTCAGTGCTTGTATTCCCCCACTATTTCATCTCCACTATTGGTGTTTATTTCATTGCTCCTGCGATGAAACGAAGCGCCTGGTTTTGCACCTTATCCAGTTCTCCTAATGTGGTATTTGATGCTGGACACCATGCAGCTGACCCATATTCAGGTGTTGTCGTATGTCCTGCTGATAAATATTTTAAAGTATTTTGTGGCTGGCTCCCTGTGTGGTTCCACTTAATTTTCTCAGGATGGCTAACTTCCTCTGGCTTTTGCTGGTCCTTTGTTGATGTGCTGCTTCCATGTCAGTCTATCATCGAATGTAGCTTGGAGATAGGTAGGCTGCTTGTAATCTCTTAGTAGCTCTCCATTTATTTTAATGGTGCCAGATTTTTGTTTGGGAGAAAGTAAAAGTGTAGTGCTGCACTTATCTTTGTTTAAAGTTGCATACTCATTTGTGCACCATATTACCATATTATCAGCGTACATTGCAACTTTTACTCCCTGTGGTAACTTGCAATCATGTCGTTGGTGAAAATCAAGAAGAGTGTGGGGAACAGTGCTCCTCCTTGAGGGGCTCCATGGCGTAGTAAATTTTTACTCTTGAGACCATCTAGATGCACTCTGGCTTTATCTGTTATGTAAGTATGCTTTTATCCATCTGTACATCTTACCCTTTATTCTTCAATTTCTCAGTTTCTTCAGTAGTCCTTCTTTCCAAACCTTGTCAAAAGCTTTCCTTATGACTATCCATGTCGCTAGTACCAGTTTCTTATCTTGGAACGCATCCTCAATCTCATGAGAAAGGTATGTTGCTTGGTCTTCAGTAGAGTAACACTGCCTGAAACCTGCCTGCTGTGACACAAGAATGTTTTCACTTTCAAGATACCACTGCAGTCGGAGATTGATTATACGTTTTATTGTTTTGCAGAGACAACTTGTAAAACTGATCGGTCGGTAGCTGGAGGCAGAAGAACTATCTTTTCTAGGTTTCGAGAGAAGTATCATGATTGCTTCTCTCTAGGTCTGTGGAACTTTACCCAAGATCCAACAATTATTGTAAATCTGCAGTAGCTTTGTTTTTGCTGCAGTTCCCAAGTTCTTAATCATCTCATTGGACACTCCGTCAGCTCCTGGTGATTTTCTCAGTTTAATTTAGATATCCCAGTTCCAGTTGTTTAAATATGTTTGGGGTCTTCATTACTTCAGGTATGGTTTCATCTTGCTCTACATTTTGCTTTTTCTCACGAAGTTCTCGCTGTTTAATTGTGCTAATTTCAATATTGCTGTCTTTAGCAAAGGTCTGCAAATTATCAGCTGCCTGTTTTCCCGTGATGCTATTTCCATCTTTGTTCAATGCAATCTTTGGATTTTTCCCTGTACCTTCATTAAGTTGTTTTACCATCTTCCACAGTTTCCTGGTATCTCTTTCAAAGTTTAAGGACTGCTTTTTCTTCCAGCTCCTCTGCATGGCCTGCAGCTTGGCTCTTTGAAATATAGCCTTGGCATGCTGATATTTGTTGTGGTGTTCTTGGCACGGAGTGGTCTCTGCCTGCTTTCGTTTCTACATTGATTTACTTTCGTTCCTGCTTTGAGTTTCTACATTGTTGTGCAGTAGATCCAATTACTGCTCCAGTAAGGCGTGTAGTGCTTTCGAGCCCTCTAGGAATTGTTTCATGGCAGCCTGTTTCATGCATCAGCTAGACTCGTCAACTACCTTGTTGATGTCCTTGTCAGTAGTGAACCTATTGTCAGTATACCGGTGCGATGCTTATACATTGTCCAATCTGCCTTCTATGTAATTTCACCTAGATAGTTCTGCTCTCCCTGATGAGTTGATTTTCAACAGTGAGAAAGACTGGCCGATGGTCACTGCCTCCTAGCTGTTTCCCAACAACACGTGTAATGTTCCACTCCAGGTCTGGAGGTGGAATGTCAAAGTCTAGTATAGAGGTAGTGTGTCATGATCTAAGTAGAAGATTGGCTGATCTTTGGGTTGATTGACAAGTATTGTTTTTGACATCCTGCCAGTTTTCAAGCTCCTTGCCCCTACTGACCATGTGATCATACTCCCAGCTCTGTAGTGACTATTGAAGTCACCAACACTATGAGTCTTTCCTTTGTGGATTGAGACCAGTGACGTGGGCGGTCATTGAACAATAGTAGTTGAGTCCATATGGTGAGCTGCATAGCGGTAAACGCTCACAGGGGTGTCAGAAAAGCGATTCAAGATCACTCAAGAACTCGATGAAATCTTTTGGCATAGATGTCAACAACTGGGAGAATACTGCTCAAGACAGCTCAGCCTGGCGCACACTTCTTCGACACGGTTCCTCGGCTGCAGGGCAGATAGAACACACGGATGGAGCAGAAACGTCAAAACAGAGGCAGTAAAACTTCCACAAGTGCAAGTATACTTTCCACACTGTATACGAACATTTCAAGCCCGTATCGGGCTCACTAGTCATCTACGCCACACATACAAACCATAGGCCAACTACATTCCCTTGGATGAAATGTCTGGTCATCATCACCCGTAATGAACGAGCATCATCATCAGTAGTTGAGTAAGTGAAACTCTGTCCGTCCTAAGATGCAGCATCTGATATTCTGCACCTCATGTACTCCTCAAACTGACATGTGCTGATGTTGTTTCTCATAAGTGTCAGTACTCACCCTTTCTTCTTTTTTGGTCTGATCAGTAGCAATGGAAGCCTCTGACTTTGAAGGCTACATCTTTATTCAGGTTGGTCTCTTGCAAACAGCATGCATGTATTTTCTTCATTTAGGATGTTTTTAAGTTCTACTTTTGCTGTAGCCATTCTTTTGCTGTTCCACCCTCAGCATTCCAGTGCATTATTTTAGGTGGTCAGTTGCTCTATTCTCCTGGCTCCACGGGCAAATGAGAAGGACATCAGTAGCTGAGGATGGGCCTTTTGAGGTAGAGGTCAGGCCTGCCTGCCTGAGTGTCCATCACAGGCGACACCATATCGTTTCCATTATATGACATATTCATTAGCGTTTGTGCGTGGCACCTGATTGCTATAGTGCGCCTCTTGGCTGATTGCCTCCTACTCAGTCTCTTATTGCTAGAAGACTGTGGTCTACAGGGATAGAAAAGTTGCAAAAGAAGTAGGAGATAGACAGAAAAGATGCCCTCCTCAGAGAGGATGGTTGCCATTTAACCCATAGTTTGGGATGGGTTGGTTGCAGCAGAGCATTTACCACTCGCACGGTGGTTCTGCCTATCACCTTCTGAGATCCCATCCTGCTCCTCGCCTTTTGTCCTGGCCTTTCACTTTCAGTCTGTTCGGTTTGTTTAGACTGCCAGAGTTAGACTCCCATGACATAGCCTGAAGGATCACCAGAGCACAAACCCTCCAACCATGGGAAGGTAGGCTAATCTGGAGGGTGTCAAGCACT